>WYDI02015869.1:0-7500 GCA_009867235.2 Psittacus erithacus | reverse complement strand
AGAGTATACAAAATATACTAAACAAATATTCAGCAGTCAGCTGCAGTACACAACTTCCTTATAGCTAGAATACAAAATAAGGATTTCTACCCAAGGATTACTATCTGGGTTAGTATCCAACATGCCACTGCACAGTAATTGATAAAATAATAAAGAACAAGACATACTGCCTGATTCTCCTTACAGATTTAACCCTGCCATACAGATTAAAAGTGTAAATTGAGCCTCATCTGTTATATTTCACTGTTGCAGTATTTCCAGTGGACACCTAAGGTTTGAACACCCCAGCGTTAGCTGAGGTCATGCAGAATCTACCTCAGCACAGATTTTAGTGAATTTGAACACAACTATTAGGACCCACAGGCAACAAGGTGCTCCAATTTCCATCTGAATTTAACTGTATTTGTTCTTATTTGTTTGGTAGACACGTATCAAGGGAATGTGGGGTCATCTACAATTGAACTGTGTCTTCTGAAAGGCGGAGAAAACCCATTCATCCATTTTTACAGCAGTATAAGTAACTGTGCCTTGAGATAGGAGGGACCTTTGAGAAGGTTGGGTTTTTTACTATCTTTTTTCAAGCATTTGTAAGTGTTGAAAAGAACTTCTGAACTCCATTTAAGCTTCAAATTCAGACATTCTCCTCAAAATTGTGACTGTTTTTTATGTAAGTCTTCAATGTTTTTAATCATGATATAATGCAATATTAATCACTTCTAGATGCTGTAACACAGCGTCTATTTACAATATTCATCTAATTACAATATTCTATTCCTTATGTTGCTCCCAAGAAATTGCATTTTGTGCACCTGTATTTCTTCATCGTGGTGTCCCTCAAGGGCCTGTACTGGGACCAATACTACTGATTTTCTTCAGTGACATAGCCAGTGGGATTGAGTGAACTCTCAGCAAGTTTGCAGACGACAGCAAGCTGAGTGGAGCAGTTGGTGTGGTGGAGAGAAGGGATACCATTCAGAGGGACCTTGAAAGGCTTGAGGAGTGGGCCTGCATGAACTTCAGGAAATTCAGTAAAGCCAAACATGAGGCCCTGCACCTGGGCCAATCCCCAATATCAATACAGGCTGGGGGATGAAGGGATTGAGAGCGGCCCTCATGAGAATACTGGTATTCATACACCTGAGTATACTGGTGGATGAAAAATCAGACATGACCTGGCAATAAGCACTTGCCACCCAGAAAGCCAATCTTATCCTGGGCTGCATAAAAAGTAGTGCCACCAGCAGGCTGGGGGAGGTGATTCTCCCCCTGTACTCTGCTCTGAGATCCTACCTGGAGTATTGCATCCATCTCTGAGGTCCCCAGTGCTAGACAGCATGGACCTGCTGGAGTGGGTCTAGAGAAGAGCAACAAAAATGGTCAGAGGGCTCTAACACCTCTCTTACGAAGAAAGGCTGAGAGAGTTGGGGTTGTTCAGCCTGAAGAAGAAAAGGCCCTGGGAGACCTTATTATGACCTTTCAATACTCCAAGGGGGCTTTGTAAGAAAGATGGAGACTTTTTAACAAGGCCTGTAGTGACAGAACAAGGGACAACATCTTTTAACTTGAGACATAAGGAAGAAATCTTCTACAATGCTGGTGGTGCAACACTGGAACAGTTTGCTCAGGGAAGCTGTGGATGCCCCATGCCTGGAAGTGGGTTGGATGGAGTTTTCAGCAACCTGATCTAATGAAGGATATCCCCACCCACAGCAGAGGGCTTGGACTAGATTTTTAAAAGTCTCTTCCATCCCAAACCACTCTACAATTCAATGTTATGCTTTCCTTTCCGTGCTTAAAAAATTCTGACTACAGAACTTTCATTTTTTACCACGAGTTCAGTTCCTTTAAGGGTGGTGTCCAGGTTGTTTTTGTTACATTTATGTGGCTGGAATGCTGCCACTGTGCAAACAGGGAAGATTACAAGATATAGCCATTAAAAAAGCACTACACATTAAGATACTAGCTCCCCTTGTGCTGTAATATTTTTAGTATTGAGAACTTTTTTGCAAGGACAGTTCAGAGATTGCTTTGATGACTAATCTGTGGAAGAATTAATAGCTAAAAAGACTAATATTTTTTGTCAACTATACTTTCTTCCACATCAACAGTAAATCAAGACCAAATCTAGCAGTTCAGTTTTTCCATGCAAAAATAAATTTCATAGGCTTTTCTACCAGCAGCTTAAGAGTGCAGCTTGTAGAAAATGCTGCCATACAAACACCTCTTTCTGGAAATGCATGCACAAGGAATATAACATTGGCTTTTGAAACTAGCATTTCTCCCAGCTCTAGAGTTTGTTTTTCAAAATCAGAGGTTGAAAGGTAAAGCTCAGGCACGTTGGTTAGAGATGTAAAAGATCTTACATTTCTAGCATTTTCTGTATATTTTGAGGAGGAAGTAACAATATAAAATACATATGAAAAATAAAACCATTATTTTTCTTTTCCATAAGAAAAACAAGATTTGATCACTCATCTTCTAAATTTCTGAATACATTCCTATCTTGAAAACTTTCATTATAGCATGATGTATCTCAAGATATTCATTGTACACAGAAAGCAAAATATTGATTAGTATTTGTTTGCAACTAACATGAAAATTTGTTTGTGTGTATGTTTCAATACATTTAAACAGAAATTCCAAAGAATATATGCCATGTCTTTTTATTAGTAACTATGCTACTTAACTCCTAACAAGAAGTCATAGCTCAGTGATGTCTGAGTTCTGATCAAAACTTACCTATAAACAATTGGAATCTGTATTTGAATGATGATTAAATTGATGGAACAATCCTGCGTTCAGAACTAGTCAGTATTTTTCATTAATGACACAGAAGATAGAACAGAAAGCAAGGTTATTATCTTTGCAGATGTTAACGAAATGGGAGGTAGTGCAAGCACGTTAATGAAGATGATGAAATTTCAAGTATGTGGCAACTTGAGAAAATCCAGGTAGAGGTTTAGAAAAAAATGTTATATGAAGAAAGGCTGAAAGAAGGATGACTTAGGTTATAGAATGAGCAACAGGTCAATGCTAGAGAACTGAGTTCAGTCACTGCTGAACTCTTTGGCAGAATAAAGGGATGCCGAAGTTACTTCTTAGTGAGTATTATTACAACATCATGTTCAGATGTCCTCATCAAAATGGTTGTCTCCTATTGAACAAATGCTGGCAAACTAAACCTCTACCTAAGCTCAGGACTAACAGTGCAGTGCAACAAACAGGCAATGAGGAGACGCCTGCAGCAACAGCAAAAATAATATATGGCAGTGCTACTGTATTTCAAAGAACTTTTGGCAAAGATATAAACAAATGAACAGACTCATTCCACCTTATTTACAATTGGTGGTTCTACCGTTTTAAAAGAAAACTTTCCCTGTACTCCACCAATTTCAAAATGAAACTCTCTGTGAGAGGCCTTCACAACAGAAAAGGATCCTAGTAACACGCAGAGCTGCTTGCTCATCTCAGAACATTACTTCTTCCTTGCTCGCAGATTGCAGAACATGAAGTCCCTCTGCCTGCATCTGCCTCAAACGCTCTTCTGCATGCTTTACAGCTTTACATGGAGATTTTTCTCTCACTCCTGCAACTGGCAAACTACAACTTCATGTTATCAGGTTCTCAGATGTATACTATACTCTTAAAGACATCACTGTTTATATTATTTAACTGGAACAACTGCCAGGTGCCAGGAGACAGGTAACAGTTGCTGGACAGTTACAAAGGCCTCATGAAGACCATTTGTAGGCTGCTTGAGAGGACCTTTAAGGCTTCAAAGGAAAAAGATAACAAGACAGGCAGCCGAGGGATAAATATATGTTAGGAAGGAATGTATAAAGTAACTTCCAAATATTTAGAGAAGTCAAATTCCCAAAGCCTACAATAACTCTTGTGATACAAGGTGAACTTGTCTTCTGAGTTTTGCACAAGATAAGCCTGATCCTGCCTTAGGAAAACTTGTTTAGTGTTACAGCTACTGAAATCCTGATAAAATCTAGACAACAGAAACAAGTGTTACATTCAACTTTTAAACATTGGAACTTGTCCTGTTGCTGACAAGAAAACAACCAGATCCTATAACCGAGTACATGATTTCTTAATTAAAATGAGTTGAGCTGGTGTCAACAAGGAGAAAAGATACTTGGTGCAATATTCTCAATTATGGATAGCATGTTTTCTACAGAGGTTTCATGTCATATCAGCTTTAATGTAAGGGGATACTGAATCCAGCAAAACAGCAGTGAGAAAGCAGGACAACAAAATATAAATCATTATAATAAACACAGTTTGGACTCGATTAGTAGAAACAGTGCTCACCCCAGGTTTTCAATAGAAAATACAACTTGTCTTTGGAAAAAGTATGAAGTCAGACAATGTGTTTTATAGCCATCAGCAGTGAGGTACTACAAAGACTTTCCTAAACCAGAGATGTAACAATTTAAGTTTCACTGTATTTCTATCATCCAATTCTATAGTCGGGGGAGAGGGGAGGCAGGCAAGGGGTTTGGTGTTGAATTCTGAAACCCATTGGGGAACTGCCACAACCGCCTCCAGGATTCCCAGTGGAATCTGGGTCCTCTAAACATTGTTGCCCATATCCACTAAAAATCTCTAATGTTTTGCTAAAATCATTTAAAGGAAAAGTGCTGTGGGACACCATGACAGAGACATGTGGTCTCTCAGACAGCTAAAGTCAATGTAATGACTGGCACTGAAAAAAACTTTGCTCTTGGCTTTGCACTGAAGAGGTAGTAGGTACTGAGAGAGAAAACCTGCCCAGGTCCATGTGCTTACTTGTGAGCTTTTTTGCCAAGCGTATGTTTTACAGCAAGTCATGTAATCTTTTTAAGATCTTTCAGTGCATTTTTTATTCCACACAGGGGTTGCAATAATCAGTCTAAAATCGTAAAAGGGTGATTTTTTTCCTGGGTTGCAGCTGAAAGCATTTTGCATTGCTATGGTGACTTAGGCACCTAGTAACACTAGAGAGCTTTTTACTTTGGTATTCAACGGCACAAAGGGCAATAAATTAGATGATGTCTTGAGTCCCTCCCAGGCTTATTTTCTATGAGACTTTAATTTTGATACTATTGACTCACAAGCTTTCCTAATGCTTCATGTAGAAGTATATAAAGATGATGAATTTTCTGGAACTCAGCTGAAGAAAGCTTTCCCAGGGGAATCTTTGGGACTGAACAGTTTCTAAGCCATATGTGGTATGACAACCTCTGTTGATTATTACTTTAAAGATTTTGTTTGCCTGTTAAAGTAATAAAGACTTTTAAAAGTTAAAAAAAAAATAAAATTAGATAGCTCCCAAACAACTTTAACCACTTCCTAAAACAAATGAGGAACAGTTTGACGCATTCATCCTTACAATTCTGTAGACAGCCTTAAGCCCACAGACATTACACCCTCAAAACCAGTTGGCTAAACTGCAGGTATTCTTCCAAATGTACTATTTCTCCACTGTCTTTACTTCCATTACATTGACTATGCTTCAATACTACAAAAGAACAAACAGAACACGCTACACTTGTGTAACACAGTATCTGACAGAACTGCACATTTCCAGTGTAACTTTTAACACCTGCAATTTTTATTTACATTTTTACTTATTACCAAAAGTGCCTTCAATTCTTTCATGCTGTAGGCATCCTACAAATGCAATTTTGATTCAGCTACACAAAGTGTCCTGTATACTTTAGGAGGAGATATTGAAAAGATTCACACCTACAGAATTCTTCAAACTGTGTACAAGTCAAAAAAGGAAGCTACTCAAGCACAATAACACTGGCCAAACTAATTCTTTCCGTACACTCCTGTATTTTAGCATTTGAAGAACATTTTTAATCTTTATTTTTTTCTGAAGCATCTTGGCTAAAGATCTCTCTGCGCTAACATCTAACCTGTATAAAATGCTTTCCTAGTTTAACCTGTTGAAACACAAACTATTTACAACTTCCACTACTTTCAAAGCTGTGACTTTTGTTATACTTTACTATGAAAATACTTCTCACCACATTTTATTTAGCAAAATGATAATCACTATATTATAGATGTAGTAACTGAACCCTTTGTTGTGGGGTGGGTTGTTTTGTTTGCTTGTTTGTTTGTCCTTTTTTTCTAGTAGATCTGAGCTAGCACTGCCTCAGGAAGAGCTGTGTCTCACCTTGCCAGTACAGCTCTAGGTCTGTAGGATATTCTATAGCAGTTTAAAAAGAAAAGCTTTCCTTTCCAATCCACTCTTCCTGATCCAGAATTTTTATATTTATGCTTTAGTAGGCAAATGGAGACAAATCCTCAAATCCTACAGTATTTTCAAGATATCTAATTCTATTACTTTTGACTTTCTACAATTTCATGCTGTTATAAAAAGTTTATTATTTTTCTTAAGTAGAAGTGAATTGTTTATTGACATGAATGTACAGCCATTTAGGGAAATACTAATCCAAATATTGAGAAAGGGAAGAAAGAGTATTAGATGACTAATTAAATACAAATTCAGTAATGCTGCAACTGTCACTGAATCCATTATTATTTTTCCTTGAACATCAGGAATCACCTCCCCCATGTATATTCACATATACTGAAATGCTGAAGAAGCATTATTATTTCTAGATAAAATAACGCCTATATGGAAATGTCAACCTGTAAGCATGAAAGGGGGGAAGTACCTATTGTCACATATCCTTGTCAGGCAGCTGAGGGTGTGCTACCTCATTTCACTAAGGAGAGGGTGAAGCTATAACATCATGGTGGAAGAAGACTGGAAATGTGATGCCCACAGAAGCACTGCTCCTCAGTGGAGATATTTCTGGATGTGTTCTGCCAACTTGCTACTTTCAAATTATACCCTTCCACCCTGGGTCCTCCAAGAGCTGTGTAGAGAAAACGAAAAGGAAGTAGCAATCTTTTCTTCTCTCAAATGCAACACTGAAACATGCAAAAATATCTTAAAACATACTCCTTTTTATAACTATCATCTTATCCATCACCACGATTTCAAGTCTACTGCGGTGGAGCTGGTGCACTGATTTGGTGGTGGAAAGCAGCGACAACGGCTGTAGCTGGCAGGCACTGTTGCAGACTGACAGGAGATAAGAGTGACTGGAATAATTAATTAGGCCAGTAAAGTTTGTCTTCTTTAGTTAATCGCTAGAGGAGACAGCGTAAGATGAAATTAATGATCAGTGGTCACAAAGTGCCTCTGGTGCATCAAGCAAGGTATAGAAACAAGTAAGAATGAGTTTGTGTAAGTCTATAACTGCTTTTACAACCTTGAAGACTAGAGATTTTCCTTCCTATTGATAATAGGGGTTGATAAAATTTTATCAGTGACTGCTGTCCTGGGTTCAGCAGTAGCAGTCATTTTTTCTCCTTCTTAGTAGCTGGTGCAGTACTGTGTTTCTAACTTTCAGTCTGGGAACAGTACTGATAATACCAATGTTTGTAGCTACTGCTTAGAATGTTTACACTGACCAAGGACTTTCTGAG
>WYDI02015868.1:0-47102 GCA_009867235.2 Psittacus erithacus | reverse complement strand
TATACAAAATGTCATCTCCATCAATACACTAGGTGACCAGTACAAAAGTAATAACAGGAACTAAAAGAAGAAGTACCGCGAAAGCAGACGGGGAAGGCGGAAGGAATCGTAATAATAATAAAAAAAAAAATCTGTCAAACAGTATTCAAAAGTAAGACCTTCCAGCACGACAGAGAAGTATTATGAGAAAAAAAAAATCAACTATATTTTTGTTTAAACCCACAAGAACATTACCTTTCCTTGACAGTACTGAATGGTTCTGGGTTAGACAAGATAACTTTGCTGTATATAACCATTTAAAACCCATTTCTATGATGAATCATTTTAACATCACAGATAGCTTCTGTTTCTAGGTTTCTCGAGCCAGAAAGTCTTTACTACTCAGCATACATATATGATGAAATTATACTGGTTTACTCACTTCAATGGGAACAAGCATACTGCCCTGCCATCTCAAACCTGAAAAGCATCTGGATCCTTTTCAGAATGTGCAGGGATGCTCAATGTAGACTAGAGAAGTATCAAACTCATTAGGTAATATGGTTCAAAACAAAACCAACTGGGAACCCCTGACACTTGAGATTTATCTGAAGATATAAGGCAGTTTTTAGCACCATTATTCTTCCAGGATGAACACTTAGACTTTGAAATCAGATGAACTGTGAGAGTTTCTTTGTCACCTTGGGTTGCCTGAAGCAAATACAAAATATGCTTTATAATTCTAATATATGATTTCTAAAGGAAAGAATGTCATTATGGAAAAGTTTATTTATTGCTGTAACACCAAAGGAGATATTAAAAAGATTATTTTACAAAACAAACAAGATACACTTGCATTGATGAGGGAGGTGCTTTGTTACCCTGCTCTGTCAGAGGTTTGATTCCTTGATCTCATTAAGCACATGCTTGGCTGTTAGTAGGGGGAATCTTTCTGACAATGCTTTCCTTTTGAGGAACACAAATTTCATGTATTATGGCTGGGTTAAAAGTTCACCCCTCTCTTTCTTTCCCTTCTTTATATTCCCCACCATACCAGCAATCCTACCTTCACACAGCCTATTCAATTTTTTTGTCCTTTTTTTTTAATGCTTAAATATATACAGCTGACCTTCATTTTAAATTCTCCTTAATACTTTTGTCAAACTTGTTATCTCCAAATGAATTGCTGCTGTACAGTAAAACTAGTCTTTTTTTGCACTGTCAGCAACAGAATATGCTTGATAAGATGAATTACTGGGCTTCCCCGATGAAGCTGTAATTTGTACAGCCGGTTCTCAACATACTGCATTTAAAAATGCACTCTAATGACTTTTCTTGTGCACTAAAGCACCTAAGGTGCTATGCCCCTGGAAACCTTATCTCTATTCTCTGTACCCAATGTTACAGTGAGAATATAGCCATTCACATGATTAGTCTGCTACCTGCATGTAATTCAAAAGTCTAATGCACAAGACCACCCATTTGCATCCAACACAGCAACCCTGGCCCATTTCAAAGAGGAGATGGTAACAGTTTAGGCATCTAGGGTTATTACAAGAATTATGAAGATTCAACCATAAAGAAATTTCTATAAATAAGAATCCTAGGGTTACAGCTCAAATTTTGATTTCAAGTGTTATGCATGTCTTCTCTTTCTAGATATTTGCACAGAAACAGCATATTAAAACTGATACAATTTTCTAAACATATAATGCTGCTTGTAAATTTACACATGGGTCTGTTTTTTATAATACATACTTGCCTCTCTTAAATGAAGAAAAGAAATAAAGGAAAGACAAGCATTACTTCAAATCTAATACATATTTTCTTTACATACACCACTTATATATACTTTCTGAAAGCAGACTGGTTAGACTTTGCCACTGGGAGAGAACTGGTGTTAAGATCAGGGACCTCTTGCTTTTTTCCGTAAGGCAACAAGGATTTGCAAAATCTGATTTTGCCAATAAAAACTTCCAACTAAACATGAATGATTAGGAATCATAATGCTGATCAAAGCTTTGGGCTTGTTTTAATGTTCTTTCTTTTCCTGTGCTACAAGACTATGTTCAATAGCTTCACAGCTAACAGGTTAGAATGCCAAGCAGGTTGCTATCTGATTCAGACATTTTCTTACCCTCAGACCATAACAGGTCTAGGACAGATGACTACACAAACTGCATTACCTCTGTAATACATTTATTTCTTATATGCAATTAGATGCTTTCCAGTGAACAATCTATTCTTCAATGACCTACATTAACTTCGGTATAATTTTCTAAATAACGTATTTTCTTTACAAAGCAAAGTTACTTTATGAATTCTGGTTTTAAGTATGCTCACTTGCAAAGAAAAATAATCCTTGTATCCAAAAATGCTTACAAGCGAACAGCACTCCATTATAAAACCAAGGGTTTTTTAAACAGACTAAAAGCATTTTCAGGAATATTACCTTTGTTTTTATCTTGAATGATTACCAACACAGTTTCCAATCACAAGGGGGTAGACTTGCATTCTCTTGCTCACTATCTCCACTTCAGCTTAAGTAGCGCAAATAGCCTTTGCCGCTTATAGTCCATCAGCAGAGTTTTCCCTCTGTGCAGAAGAAAGGCAGCTGAGAGCAGCAGCCTTCCCACTAGGCACACAAAAGGGCCTCGTGCTGCATCAAGATGGGCACGAGCATAAGGCAGCATGACTGACATAAAATTCCTAATCTGGTTCTGGACAAGGCTATTTCAGGTCAGCCCAGCTAGGTACCTGCATGTTCCTTAGTCCCACACACTCCACATACAGTGATGACACAGACCAAGAGCTCCTGGTGCAAACACCATGGTTTTGATCAATCACAAAGCTGTCAACTCCAAACAAGCATGAGGGCATAAATTAATGATTAGAAAGGATTACTGCTGAACAGTGAAGCTCATCTTGATGGCTTCTTTTTAAAACTTTAACATTAATAGCAATCTTTCTTTTTTCCTGCAAAACTCATTTAACTATGGAGTTCACAAGACAAAAAAAACTGTATGCCACACAGCAAAGGCAGAACAAGACTAGAACTGGAACACGTCTCTTCCTCCATATAACAGAATACCAAAATATTTCCAAGTTGGGACAATAACTTCGTAAATCAAAAATTAAAAACAAACCCCTACCACCACATACCTCAGAGCCTGATTTCAGAGATCACATGCTGAAAAACAGTTTCTGAGAAAGCATCATATCCTCTGGTTTTTGTTCGTACAACAAGAAATGCCCTATTTCTGCAAACGAGGTCAATGCTACTTTTGTACCTGTATGCAGATACCTGTATTTTTAAAGTCCTGTCTTACCAGACAATATTTACAGTTTGTCCAAGTACTTGGGGCACTGAAACAGGCATGCACTATTATTATATTATTATCCTGAAATGAAAGGCTAGGCATGCGATGCTGAATCAAGACTTTTTTTTTGTTGAGCAAAAGTAAATAAAAATTATGTATGAGATTTTCTTTCATCTAAGTTTAATCACCTAATAAATCAAGCATAGCCAAAGCTAGCAGACTACACATCCCCAGGCAGCAAGTCATTCCCTTCCAAACAGAGGCAGGAATGACTCTCCAGAAGTGCCTATATATCCGCCTTGCCCACACAGTAGCCTAGACAACTGGCTTCAGACTGATGTTAGCTTGCACATAGTTAAAGGTTAGGTGAGTCTTACTGTTTTCCAATTTATATAAATTTAAGAGTAAATGGCATAAAAATCTCCCTCAGTGGGAAATAAGCACAACAGTCTTTGAGCAGAATAAATATTCCAAAACCAAAACTATGTTTCTGCAGAAAAGTCACTTTAAAACATCAAAAAAATGTCCTTAAGTGTAACTTATGCAACCTGAAATATGAGGTGATCTGTAATCTCTGTAACCTCCATTTGGCTAAATGCAGTAAAATTCAGCCTTTCTGCCTCTGATACTATCATGGTGATGTTAACTAGACACCAGTGGTTAACTGTTGAGTCTTCATATGAATTCATATGTTATTTTGACAATTTCATTCATGTCTCTGGGAAGCCAAGATCCTAGCTCACCGCCTGGTACATTTCCACATGCACCTCAAAAGAAAATCAGGAAGGATACATCATCTTCAAGCTTCTGGCATGAAATGATGCAACACTTCTTCATGTACAATAAAATTAGTGACTTAATTCACTTTCCCAAAATGTAAAGATCAGTTGACTTGCTGGATCTCCCTTGTCATCTTCCTGCTATGCAGCCTACTCTGTTGCTGAGGAAATAATCATAGAACCATTTAGGCTAGAAAAGACCTGTAAGATCTCTGAATCCAACTGTTAACCTGACACTGCCAACTCCACCACTAAACCATGTCCCTAAGCATCACACCTACACATCTTCACATACGCCCAGGGATAGGGACTCAACCACTTCCCTGGGTGTAGCTGTTCCAATGCTTGACAACCCCTACGGTGAAGAAATTTGCAGTGAAAAGCTCAGACCTGAACACAGTATTCAAGGTATGGCCTCACCAGTGTTCAGTACAAGGGGGATAATCACAACCCTGCTGGCTACTCTATTTCTGATACAGGCCAGAATGCTGTCTATGTGGGCACACTGCTGGCTCATGTTCAGCTGGTTGTCGACCAACACCCCCAACACTGTCTCCCCATGGTGAAAATTTACCTTTCATCACACTAGTTTGAGTCTCTCATCAGCAAACATTTAATCTTACATTTACTGGTTCAGGAGCATTTCAATCACATGACTAAAGAAAACTCACTCGAATTACAGAAAAGCAAGCCCACAAACAAGATTCTACCCTTGCAGGAACAAGGCCCAGATAACAAAGAAATGAACTCTAATTAAAACCAATGAAAAGATGAAAGCATAGAAGTATTATTCTTAAATTGTTGAGTAGGTGTTCAGAGATTATTTTCTTCTCAGATGTGGTCCAGGAATTCCAAATGAGAACAGGTACCTTGCAGTATCCCCACACACTTCCACCTATTCTCCTCCCTTTAGTTTACCTACTCCATGAACTCCCAGTGTGAACAAGTGCAGCGAAATGTGCATTTAAGTGACACACTAAATTAGAAGACTCACACCTTTCCAGAAAATTTAGGTCAATTTGCCAATAAAGCCCACTGGACATTAGTATTCCCATTTTAGTATTTCCCATCAACAAGCCAAATGCAAATGTTTTAAGCTCCACTAGCCCTCAGCAATCCCAAATGCCAGTTTCTTGATTACCTACTAGGTTGTTGTATACTATTCCATCTCTTAAGCTGGAAGAGGGATTACAGTATTACAAAATCACTTAGAACTTGCATCATAAAATAAACCTTTCATACCATCTGTTACAAAAGAGCGAATTTGTTCTCCCTGCTCTACTGCTGAACAAAAGATTGAGGTTAATCCACTTCCCCAGTGCTATGTACGAAATTGGAAAGGCTGAAATCTAAGGTTCCCCATTTCATGACAACTCTATATTATCTTTTCAAGAACCGGGATGCACAACTACCCCAGCACATCAGTCTAATGTCCTAAGAATTCTAGGACTATTCTACTTCTTGAGACTGCAAATCACCTTTTTGGTTTTGTTATATTATTAGTTATAACATTATTACATCAGTGCGTAGGTAGCTCAGCCGGAGAACTCAGCTTCTGCATGGTTATTTCAAGTGCTTAGGGTCAATAAGCCAATACTACCACACTCCTGTAAATGAGGTCAGGATTTCTCATGAGGCTTTACCAATAACTTCACAAATATTAAATTATTCCTTTCATGCTGTCTTACCTAACACTACAGGTCCCCCTAAAAAAAAAAAAAAATAAAAAAAATTAGATCATTATGTTCTAGAAGACTTGATGCAAATAAAAGTCTGAACCCATATCCAGCTGGAAAATAAAACTCCTACATTGCTATCTTATTTATTGTTTGCAGAATGCAACAATTAGGATTTAGAAATAAATTCATCTTCATATAAAAATTAAAAGCAGCAAGCTCACTACATTTTCTCATGCAAGTTTTCTGACAGTGTGCTTAGACCAAACTACCCTTTCTCCCCCATTACAGCTCAATTTCTGGTAATGAGTACTGAGGTCATGAGCACTGCATCAAAAAGCAAGGCTAGGACCTTTCTTATAAAAATGTGTCATATTTGAGCTCAAACAAAAATACCTAAAAATATGAAAGGGAATACAGAAGAACAAGATGAAGGTAAATAAAAATATTGCCTACATTCAAGTTCAATGGAGAGTGGAAATACCTTTTTGAGCAGTTCCAGTCAGATGCTTCGGTAGACACATACTACGATGGAGGGGGGAAAGAAGGATCCTACAGTCAAAGCAAACACTTAATCTGGGCTCAGGCCCACTCATCCATTTGCACAAAATCTGTAAATACTACAAATACTTTGCTTCTGTAAATGGAGCTCTTAAGCTAGTTTATGTGATATTGCAGTTATTTATTGTTTGCAATGTAAAATTCACGGATGAAGAAAATTTGTAAATAAGATGGAAAACCTGGAAGATTTCATGGGCCAGAAAAGGTCAACAGGAAAAAAAAAAAAACAAATCAAAAACCAAAAAACCCAAATTATAATTCTTCATTAAATTATCAGAAGAAAAAAGCATCACAGCTTTTCTTTTAACAAACAACTGAAGAACTAAATTCTAGTTAAGTTATTTAACAGTTCAGGATGCATTTCTCAGTATGACGAAAGCCAAGAAGAGCTAATTAAAATATTTAATTTTCCAATTATAGGCACAGAAAAAATATACAAGGTAAAGTTCAGAGAAGGAAACATCTCATTTTTTTATCCACTCACTGAACATAACAGAACCATTTTAAAAAGATCCACCTAGCCTACCATAACAAAAACGAATGTAACCATAGCTGTACCCATGTCATAGATGCATACAAGCACTCTACATGACTTCAGTGCAAGCTTCAATTCAAAGACAAAATATCCATAAGGCGTCTTTGTACTCAAAAAGTACAAAGCCACTTCAAAATCTTGTTCTTTACGATTCAGGTTGTCTACACACAGAGCAGTATAAGCACACCATCAGGTGGTGACAAAATCCACAATTGTAATGGTGTTTACAGTGACTATGTATGAATAAAACCACAGCTTTATCCAAGTGTAACAGAATTCCTATGAGACAGAAGCAGTTCAGTGGACCATCACGTTCTTAATGAGTAAACACCTTTCTGTCTGTCTTAATCTCCACAATAAACACCAATCAATAATTCTAGGCTCTCCTCTTCATGCAGTATGACACTTAATTCAGAAAAGATAACTATGATTCTTTTGACAACAAAAAAGATGATGCAAAGCAAATGGCTAATACCAGCCTTCCTGTGGGATCAAGCCAGAATGCTCCCATATTGTAAACGACAGGTTTTTTCCAGTCTAAACTCACAACTGGCTACATACCAAGCCTGAAACACATGAACTCTATCTTGAAAAATATTTTTGTTGTTATCCACCACACTTACCTACTGTTGAACAAACACTACTCAAGGATAAAATAAAATAACTTATCCAGGTATATACAAATTAAGATTGAAAATACAAAGATTTAACACATGGCCCTTCTGGTTTACTAGAACTATAGCGATGTGCAGCATTCTGTCTTATTCACTGTGCTGCTTATGAAGTGCCTTAATAAGGGGGTTTCATGAAGCTTGAAAACACAAACAAATGAATAGATACATGTATTTTTACTTGTAAATTTAATGCTGCTCCCAAGATTCTGCTTGTTTTAACATCTTCAAAAGGTCCCTTCCTTGTTAAATTTCTAAGACAATTTTGATGACTGTATGAAGTACATGTCTACTGAAATTCGTAACTATAAGAGACTGATCTGAAACCAGACTTCACTGTCCAGCTTATTGGGCTGGAGGACTTAACCCTCTGGAAAGGGGCGGTCTCCTTACCATCACAGGGATAGTCGACCAGTTGGTAGAAAATGTACAGAAAGCAGTGTGTCTGCAAATGATGTATGATCTGGAACTTAAGACTCAAACAGAAGTCCCCTATGATGATACCAGTCAATCCCGAACATATGACTCCCCTCGTTCTGGGTCTTCCCAACTCCCTGAAAGCCGTGGTGATCCAATTGCAGGGAAAGATACAAGTAACATCCCAGAGTGAAAGGGACGTTGCTGCCCTGGAAGGGCTGCTGTCACGTGATCGAAAGACAGAGAAGAAAGTATGGACATGGGGTGAAGCTGCCCAGGAATTAATTAATTATGGGAGAAAGTACGGTCTTGTCAATATTTCTAGTAAAACTGATACTAAGTAACTGAGGTGAACAGAGGTAAAAACCCCGTCCTCGCCCAACTTATCAGAAACACCAGACACCCTCTACTTGCCCAGGAGGTAGAAACGTTCCTAATAAAAGGCAGGGGTTGTGGACATTGGGGTGGCAAAACGGTGTTCCTAAAGATTTAATGGATGGATTGCCCACTGAAAAACTGGAAAAGCTGGTGTTAGAGTGGCCTGAAATAAACCCCATGGGCCCTAAGGAAAAGGAAAAATGTGGAAGGCCTCAGTGCTCCCACCAGCTAGCTCTGCTCCTTGATTGTGAGCCAGGGGGTGGAGAGTGGCTGTATATTTGACAGGTCACTGAACATAATTAAGGCAAACTACTTGTTTTGGGGGACCTGATCTGGTGCCACATTTTTCACTTGCTTTGTATGTTTTGTATGACCTCCTAGAGAACTCAAATTGCTATTGCTGATTGTCCCACAAGATTTCACAGGATTTTACAATTTTGTTAGATGGTTTCTCTCTTGGTTGGGAGCGAGTGTATTAGAAAACATTGCAAATATATCTGCAGTAATCAAAAACATTGAAATGAAATTATAGACGCTATACAGGCATTACAGATTGAGGTATCCAGCCTATCCCAGGTGACATTGCAAAACTGTATGGTCCTTGACTTGCTATTAGCTTCCCAAGGAGGCGTTTGTGCAATTATAAATACAAGCTGCTGCACATACATATAGAGCAGCAAAATATCTACAGATTAGGCTGAAATTTGGGAACACACTAATCTTGCACCAAGTCACTAGAGATGATACCTCGCAGGTTTTGAAGAGTTACGGTACAAGCTTACCTCTTGGCTACCAAACTGGACATGGTTAAAGAATTTGTTGGTCGTAATTATAATAATAATTATTTGTGTTTGTACCCTAGCAGGCATGGTTCAATGTTGCTGCTCACAATGGTGTTTCAGAATTAAATACAGGAAAATAATATTAGATGAGGCTTATAGGATAAATGTGCATCCTGTAAGCCTCAAAGGGGGGAACTGTAAGCTGAAATGCTAAGCTGTAAATTAAAACCACTCTGTTAATGGTAAGCTGTAAATTGGGACCGCTCTGTTGAAATCAAGATGGGGCCGGTTCTTCCAGGTAATCAACAAATTGGAACAAACTGACCTAAACAATGGACACAATTGTTAAGTAATTTACAAGAGTCTTTCGCACAAGCACAGAGGTTAATCAGCGGACACAGTTGAGGAAAACTATTGAGGACCACCAGAGATCCCTCATGACCACCATCCAGCAAGAAAGTGCATGTGTGATTAAAATGCAAATATTGTAATTCCAGGAAATCTAGTGAATATTTGTAAACGAACTGTTGGTCCCCGGGGGGCTGAGTCACTTGGGAGGCTTTGATAAAATATTGTAACAAATTATAAAGCATTACAGACCGGCTACCTGGAAACCTAATGAATTAGTCAGTGGTGCTTGAGAACCTATTTATAACTTAAATTGCATTATTCAGTTATGAGCCAGCACATGCCCTTGATCTGTTAGCAGACCAGGCCAGGAAAATGCAGACAGCAATATTACCACATTGCGTGGTTCTTGACTACCTGCTAGCTGTGGAGGGGGGAGTTTATAGCAAATTATTCTAATTGTTGTTTGAAAAGTGATGATGGTAATATAGTAAAACAAATCACATCCAGAATCCAAAAACTGGCTCATGTTCCTGTCCAAATTTGGAAAGGATGGGAGTTTGACCCTTTTTCCTGACTGCCTGGAGGCCCACAGGTTAAACAAATTTTATTTCACTTGTTATGCTGCTTTGCTATGTTTTTATTTTTACCTTGTATTGTTCCTCGTCTCATTCAATTACTTCAGAGTGTTGTAACAAACATGTAATCTGTAGCCACTGCCTCTCCTGACAGAAGTAAGCAAATTAGATTAATACGTCCACATAAACCACTGGTTGTAGAAATAGTTTAAACCACTGCTCTTTTCATTTCTTGACCTCTTTTGAACTATCTCTTTTCTAAAACCACCTGGATCCAGAACAATCTTTGAGACACCGGGTGGTGTGAGACTGATCCAAAAATCAGACTCCACTGTCCATTGCCTCAAAGGCTGGTCTGAGAAGCTGAGATGGAAATCCACCTATCTTTTTTCTCAGAGACAGGTGGGAGGAGTTGAGATAAGACTCCAATGTCCATTGGCAGGGAGAAAGGGATGAGTGGGAAACAGCTGAGATAAGACTCTTCTGTCCATTACATTGAGTATTGGTGTGAGGTATTATCCCAAGAATTGCTGCAGATACATGTATGAGCTGGCGGCGAGACCAGGGAAACTAGTCCACCAGGAACGTGTAATATGTGACATGAAGAGCAGAGGTACTCCCCCCCAACTCTTTACAAAAGGGGAAAAGGTAATCACCAAGAGAAACATCACCAAGAGGCATATCAACAGGGAGTCATTGCCATGAGGATGACTCCAGAAAGGCACCACTGTGAGGACACGCTCCACTGATGACTACTACAGACCCTGAGGGACACTCTCCATGAGACATGGCCATGAGGGCAACTCCACGGGGTACCTTCAAGGGGACTCCAGAAGGACGCCTCCACGAGGATACCCACAGCCAACGGACCCTTGGGGGACACTCTGTTCTGATACTACGAGACTATGAACCCTGAAGAACTCCCACCCATCAATGATGATGACAACAGATCCCTGGGACACTGCTGGATCCACGGTGGTGACTGTCTCTCTGCACCCTGAATTCTTACTTCATTTTCTACCTTTTTTCCAATCTGTCCTATCACTATCTCTTTTATTACAACAATTTCTCTTTTTTTTAATAACTGTCTTTTTGTAATGTGTAATAAACAAACTGTCCAATTACAGTACTTGACCTAGTTTGTGTCTTAATTTCACTCCTGGGATCATGAACTGAAACAGGGTTTGGCACTGGTGTTTTTCTCAAATCAGACCCTGACAATCATGTATCAATAATAGCTCACTTATCACATTATCACCATTAACAGAAACAATTCAATGGCAGCCAGTGTTTCCTATTAAAGTCATGTAAAATTTGGTAGAAATCAGCTCTATCCTATGGCAGCAGTCTAGCAAGAGCTTTCAAAAAAATCACACATGCACAGTATACACAGCTGTATTGGTCTAGCCTTTCATTTCTTTGATAAACGTAATTTAAGGTCTCACTTGCAAATCTTTTTAAGTGTTAACTTGCCATTTGAATACAGCTGTAAGGCTTTATTTCCAAGATGTTCAGCCTCAGCCAGTTTAATGGTAAACAAGCAACTCAAAGATTTTGTTATGTGGTACATCCCTTTAATGATGAAGCTAAACATGTTCCCTCAGTAGTGACAAATCATAACAAAAGAAACCATCTTAGGATAGAAAAGTAACTTCTGAACCTGGCTATAAATAACTGTAACCTGGATACCACAGCACTAATACATGTACAGTCTAAACCTTTTTTCTCCCCCTTTAAAATAAGGGGGTAGGGAGTAGAGGAAGAGTGTATGTTGCTCAGGTTATTTGTGTTATCACAGAATGAATCATTTTGTCTATTGCTCATTTTAATGTTGAGTTATTCCTTCAGTCTGAGACAGTAAAATCAATGCTTTTTGGTTAAAGGACTTAGTTTTTAGTTACTTTCTGCGAATCTGTGGGGAATTCAACAAAGTTTCTTGATCCTCTTCCAGAGAACCTGAGAGTGGAGGCATTTTTTTCCATGCTTATTTAAAAATGTCAGATATTTATGATCTGACTTATCCCTCTCAAAAAACCCCAACCAACCAACCACAACACCTTACACAAATACCACAGAAATCAGAACATTGTATCATAGGTCGAAGCTACTTCAATCCCTCCGAACTTGCCTTCATTGGAGTTAAAAACCCCAACAAACAGAACAACCCTCTGTGCTTAAGCAAATCACTCTAAGGCAACATCCCACTGAAAACCCAGTAGCTTTTTGTCATTTAGGATAAAATTAATAAACGCCTTTGAATTAAGACCAGGCCTTCATCTTAAAACCCCCTCAGGAGATGATGAGAAATCATTACGGCATGAGCTCACAACATACCAACATGGTTCATCCCATCCACACATATACACTATTGACTCAGGTGTTTTTGTTACCTGCACCTTTCATTTCAAGAAACTGGGGCAGCGAGCTAGTTCCTGTGACTTGACGCTTTCCAAGAAGAGAAATGAGAGTCATGGACTCCTAAGGTTGCCTAGTATAGCAAATCAACATTGGTATGTGTGAAGACTGAGAACCTAACTATCTTCTACACGGGAAATGTTTAATTCATGGTCCAAACACCTACTGCTCCTCAGCCCCTTCAGTCGAGAAATTACCCTGCAGGACACATCAACTTTATATTCCATTAACTGAGAAGTTCTGTATTTTAAGGACAGGAAAGATAAAGTCCTTCCAAGACATACTTCCCAACTATATAAATAGTCTATGTTAAGACTAATTACAGATTTTCGTGGAAGTGAAACCATACAAAAGAATTATTGGAGCCATACAAGTGTGACCCCCTCTTGATAAAACAAGTTTTTGGGGTTTGTTTTTTGGAGTTTTTTTAGCCAGTTCAAAAGCTAATGACACAATCTCCTGGAACAGTCTTGGTTGAAAAGAGGCGCCAGGCTTTATTCAGGGAAGATACAGGGAAAGTAGTTTTTATTCCAGTGGAGAATTTAATTACAATCATTATCACGTGTTACCAGCAAATCGGAATACTCCTTATAAGAATTACCATTTCCCATCTTCTTTTACTTCATTATTTTGTAATGGAGAAGTAAATATAGCATGTGTATTTACATACTAGGGCTTTCTGACAATAAATCCTTGACATGCTATCAACAAAGAATAGTCTTTATGAATTATTACACAGTGTTACCTATTATTGCTATAGATGCTTCACAGCACAAGTCTTATTAAAAAGGGGGGAACAAACAACTACAGAAATGCATGTACGGAATACAACCCACAGAGTTCTTTTGAATTTTTTGTGCATACAGGCATCTGTGACCTGAAACTGCTTTAGAAGTTCACATTTCCAAATACTTTCAGTTATATTTCCACTCACAGTGAATGGTATGAACGGTATTAATGCTATTGAGACCCTATTTTTAAGTGTTTTAGGCTGGCACCAGAACGTACTTCAAATTTGTAGGAGTGCCTCCCGCAAACTCACATCTATCATGTCTAAGAAGAAATATTGTCTGACTAGCAGCCATATAGGTCATGAAAGGAGTTGCATAACCAAACAGCACGGACAGAGTTATTGTATGCAGAAAATAATACAGTGCAGCAGGTTTTAAAACAACAAGGTAAGTGAGGTGTGTGTAAAACCCTAAATGAAAACATACTAGACTGAAGAACAGAAACATCTACATACTTTAATCTTGGAAAAAATGTTTAAGAAGCTGAAGATCCCTTTCTTCCTTCATAAAGACAAAAGAAACCCAGTACAATATGGAATGACTGCTTATTTTGTTTTGCTGTTATAATTGCCAT
The DNA here is from genome assembly GCA_009867235.2 of Psittacus erithacus. NCBI lineage: Eukaryota > Metazoa > Chordata > Aves > Psittaciformes > Psittacidae > Psittacus > Psittacus erithacus. The sequence continues at coordinate 33,298 of WYDI02015868.1, read as the reverse complement.
CTCTAAGGCACTGCTGCTGTCACTTTGTTGTCGTAAAGTGACAGCTGAGAAAAATGATGATGACAGAGATATGTGTTATGAATATACAAACAGGTGAGAGCCAATTGATTTCTGCAGACAAGAGTCTAGACATTTCATTTATCAAGTGCTTCCTCCCTTCCCTTTTCTTAAATTCAGCAACCCATCAAATGTATGGTTTTACCAAATAATACCTCATACAATGTGCTTCTGGAATTCTTTTGGTAAATAATGGTGCACACTCAACAGCTTTAGCAGCAGCATTGATTTCACTGTCATAAAAGAGGCCAGTCCAAGACTGCTGAGCCTACTGGGACACTGAATAGTCACCTCCAGACAGTCCTGTTTTGTGTGCACAGAATACACTACACTATTGACAATGCCATATTTGTTATCCTTCTAACAAGAAATGGTAGTGAAGAAATATAGTGAAAGAAAGTGACAGCAAACACAGGTACCATACAATACATAAAGAGTAACTTTCTTAGGAAGTTGCCTATTAAAGTAGTTATAAAAGTTTTACCAGTTTCAAAATACTATCTAAGAGCTTCTGAACAATGCTGAAATACCTGCTGCATTCCTAGGAACTCAGTTACATTGGCATATATACCTGCTACTAAAAAAAAAACTCATCATGCAACAAAGGAAAAGGGCTTAAGTTATTTTTTAAAAGAGAAAACAAAATCCTATTTTTTCTTCTAAACACAAATCAAAAGGCCAATCTACAATTTACCTGTGTATTACAAAGCCACTTACTTAAGTCATACCCAAAAGACATGGTTTCACATCTGTAAATAATGTGTTCTTGTAGTGTGTTGGCATTAAACTAAACTGAAAATATTTAGCATGATACAGAAATAGAGTACCAAAACTATGGTGCATTGATGCTGTGAGCATTCTGGCAGTTGGACACGATAAAACTACAGTGGGTTTTTTGCTTGCTTTCTGGGGCTTCGGTGTAAGCTTTCCCTGCCCCACACCCTAGGATAACTGTTTCAGTTGCTTCAGAGAAAATAAGAGGATCTGAATGACTGATAAATTTATGCTGACAATTTTCAGCCATTTCAGTTTATGCTGTGTTTCAATTTACTTTCTAATAATCTATTTCAATACAAATGTAGTCTTCTTTTTTAAGCACCTTTCCAAATTAATATTAAGCATAAAATTACAAACTAACAATGCCATAGATTATACTATGGCACATTAAAAGAGACTGAACTATTTGAACTAAAATCAAGGACTGCTTGTTGACAGTAGTCTGCATTCAATAACTACATCGGTAATTTGAGCATCCTACAGTCACTGGAGAGCACAGTTGTATTGTAAACTCAGTGTGGCCATCACAACAGTAAGTACCTACAGATAATGAAGAGTCCCACTCTACATGCCACAGCCCATCTCAGAGCTCTCTTGTGTGTAAGTTCATAAATCCCAAAATGAATTATGAGAAGAGTGTCTCTATTAGGCCAGGACTTATTTTTGGAACAGAGCTGTTTTGGTTTTCATGCATTTACAACCACAACTAAGTTTCCTGAATGTCATCTTTCCGGAGTAATGTGGGGGGGTTTTTATGACACATCACACTAACTATAAAGATCAGAAAGAAAAAGTATACAAATAAAAGTACCCCAAGAAGGACTGGATATAAAGACACAGAGCAAACAACACAGAAGGTTTTCACCATCACCACCCATATTAAATGTCATAAGTTGCTGGCACCACTAACAATAATTAATGCCAATCAACTTGCTCTAGCATAAAAAATTAACTAAGTATCTATCACGTTAAGTGGATACTCGTTCTTGAGGCCACTGTAAAACTTGGTTGATAACAAACAACAATTTTGATGTTGTATACGTGCAGCTTCTGAAAACACGACTTGAGTTTACACAACATTTTGATTAAATACACTAGCATGATTAAAAGGGCTCAAAAATGAGTCATGTGATAGAGCTCAAGGATACCACACTAGTATGGTTGTACCTTTTCCACAGCAGCACATGAAGCATCTCATAATGATACAGTACTGATCAGAATATTCAGCTGCTGGTGACTTGGAAGAAAAGTGAAATAATTTCTGGGAAAAACCTCTGGCATCTAAGCAGTGATAAATTCTGAAGAAACCAAGGTGCTGATGCAAAGGTACTAGATCTCTTTGCTGACTGCATACAACCAAGAAATAAACTTTCCAAAGCAACCAAGTGAAATGCTGTACCTACAACTGACCACAAAGATGAGGTAAAGAATGGGGGAATCACTGTCCTCAGAAGCTACTCAAAAGAAGTAACTTAAAAGCAGAAGTAACTAAAAAAAATAAATATCGGGGTGCTGATTAATAATCATTTGAATATTATTCCTTGGACAGCATGGCAATACTGTACTTGACCTGGTAAAGGAATCTAGAGAAGACAGGAAGTGAAATTACTTCGCATCTGGTACTGATTAGACTAGTAGCAGAAAAACATAGGAAATCTAGTGTTTGCCACTCCAAGTACAGTGCTGAAAAAAGCTCAGACATGAATGATTAAAGAATCACAGTGGCAGGGTAAAGGACCCTTTATTTACCAAGAAGGAAATAAGTGCAATTTGATTAAAGTATGCAAACGAGATACCAAGGGAACAGATGAGACAGTGGCACAGGTTGCCCGAAGAAGCCAGGGCTGCCCTACCTCTGGCAGTATTCAAGGCCAGGTTGAACAGGGCTTTGAGCAACCTGGTCTAGTGGAAGGTGCCCCTGCCCATGGCAGGGGGTTGGAACAGATGCACTTTAAGGTCCCTTCCAACCCAAACCATTTTGCGATTCTACGATAAGAAGACTGAATGACAAGAAACCAAAGGTAATCAAGAGAAAGGTGATTTTTCTTAAATGGCAAGGATGATTTAAACTTGAAACACAGTACCAAGGGTCAAAATTTTTGCAATTTGTATGCAAGAATGCATGATTTTCAGCAATTATTTGTTTTCAGAACAATGATGTTACAAGCTCCATTTTTTAAAAAGCCAAAACTGAAAACATATAATGGAAGTCATGGCAGTAGTAGGACAACTTGAGTGGTTTTCCGGCTTTAAAGCCTGGCATCTTTAGAAATGCTCGATACAAATAAATTACAGGTACCTCAACAGTAATTTCCCATGCGCATGAAGTGGTCTCTGCAAAATACCCACTTTCAAGGTACACCTATACCCTCAGGCATAGTACTTTTACAAGTGCAAATGTCATTCAGCAACCCTGTAGCTTATAAAAGAAACCTGATATCATATAAGATGTTTTTATTATCACTAGTCTTACAGTCTGCCCTGTTTATACTGTGATAACCAGTTCAAACTATTAAGTTTTAGACTGCTTTATAAATAATACTTGTAAAATATGCTCCACATAAGCTGGACAACATAAGGCAAAGGCTCATTTTAAACCAACATGAGTAACTTGAGAAGTAACATCTTTTATAGCAGAACCTGAATGAACATCTTGAAAAACACAGTAAAGTGTTCATCTATGTATCACATACTCACCAAACTTCTGTTTAGTCAGATTTAAGAGAACCTGTTACACACACAACTGAGTTCCAAAAGACTAAACCAATTAGAACACTGATCAGTCAATTGCCTTTCCAGCCATCTCATTTTACTTCTAGATTACTTGAAATCTGCTGTAACTCCGTTAGGTCAACGTACCACATACTGCATACTCATTCACTACTTACACTCTACAAACAGCAGCAACAGAAAATTAAAAACTTCAAAGCTCTGTAATTCCTTTTTTCAGGCAAGTTTTTTCTATTATTGTGGAAAAATCTTTTTAATTTTACAGTAGTAGTGAAGGAACTTTCCTTCATTTTATGAGTGGAAAGTGTCTCAACAGATCACCATGTTGGTACTAACTAAAGAATTACCAAATGTATAAAGCTTATGTCTCTTTACATATAATTATTATTATAAAATAACAATAAAGCCCCTTTAGAAACCAGGCCGCTTACATTTCAAAAGCCACAAAAATCATCTAATTAACACTGAAATAAATTGTCTTTTCTCTGACAGGGGAAGCAGTAAGAACAGACTGAAAACAATGGCAGCAGAAAGGAACCACTGGGACAGTAGCAGAATGAACAAACAAGACAAGAATTCAGAGGCTCTCCTAGTAAATGACTCCAAAGCAAGTTTAGTAGTTCACTTACATTTTACAATCAGTTTTCCAATAAGATACAGGACCTAGCAATCCTGTTGTCACAAACAAAGTCTGATAATGCAGAATTCTGTTTGCTGTTTAAAGAAGAAAAACAGCTAACCCTGTGATGCACCAATTTGGGAAAAGCCAGTTCTTCACATGAAGTGTATTTTTCAGCCAAATCTCAAGAATTTTTTAGCACCAACAGCAACATTTCAGTGATGCATTTTGAAATACACAGCTGCTGAGTAACGGAAGTGGGGGGATTTTTTTATTGTCCAGTTTAGCTTCTGCTTATCATTCCCTAAGAGGAACAAAGCTTCTCAATGTGTCTGAAAAGAAGAACTTCAAGAAAGGACATCAAATCTGCAGAGAGCACTCAGACAGAAGATAAAATACTTTGTATGATGAACTTGAGCATAGGTAGCTACCTTTTACTGAGGGGATGAATACCAAGAAATATAACAAAGGAAGACAAATTTATCAAGTCATTCAAGATGTCAATCTCCTGCAGATATCATACAGCCCTTGTAAAATGCAGTTACCTTGGAGGGCTTAGAAAATGGACTAAATTCAAATTCCAGCTGTTCATATAACATTAACATACATTTTTTAAAAAATAAAATCAAGGATTGCTTATGCGAGGTTTAGGCAGTTCACATAAGAAAACAATTAACATATCATACAGCTTAATGAAGTTAATAGGCTGTTATATAATAAATATTTAGGTGTACCCTAACATTATTTTAACAAGCAAAGGGATAGGACGTACCACTATATTCTTCTGAACTTCTGTTAATATGCAATAAAGGATGTTTTCAAGGAAGAAGAAAATGGGAGTGGATAGGCACCTAGGATGCTTTAAAAGACATGAGATCAATGGAACAGTTCCCAAATGAAGGGAAATGATATATTCCCATTCTAGGATTAACTGGCAAGCAGGTCAAGATAGCTGCTTGACAGGCCTAAGAAGTAAAATAATGGAAATGTATCAGTTGGAAGAAAAGGATGCTAACATCTCCCTACTCTAGAAAAAGAGCATCTCATGAGGCATACATCAGTGTGTTTCAATATGCAATCAGAGAAGAAAAAAAAAAAGGCGAAAAGCCTGGAACTCCCTACCAGAATTCAGGTGGTATTGCATACAGCTATAACTGGTGAATGTATTTTATTTTTAACTTGAGAAATGTGACTCTGTTTTAATAGATGAATTGAAGATCCTGACAGCAATCAAGAATAGGAAATACAACATCTGTGAATGACAATTACAATTTGCAAAGGCTGGCTCCATGAACAGCTTATTCTGTAGACAGAAACTTTCTGTGAAAGATTTAGAATTTGCATAAAGCCATCAAGGTCCCCCCTTAAAATGCCTATGGGAAACAGAGCTAGCTTTTCCTTTCAGAAGTGGGTGACAACTTTGAGTCATCAATTCTGTTCTATATTAACAGTGGCATTATACAACTGCAAAAGGCTTGCCATGTTGTCCTCGTTTCGGCCAGGATAGAGTTAATTTTCTTCCTAGTAGCTGGTACAGTGTTGTGTTTTGGTTTTAGTCTTGAGAATACTGTTGCTAACACAATGGCGGTTTAGTTGTTGCTGACTAGCACTTACTCTGATCCAGGACTTTTTCAGTTTATCATGTTCTGCTAATGACCAGGTGCAGGAGAAGCTGGGATAGAGCACTGGCTAGGACAGCTGACCCGAACTAGCCAAAGGGGTATTTCATGCCACAGTACATCATGCCAAGTATATAAACTGGGGAGAGTTGGCCCAGAGGGGTAAATCGCTGCTCAGGGGTGGGTTTGGACCAGTCAGACAATGGTGAGCAGTTGTATTGTGCACCAGTTGTATTTGTGCACACAAAACCAGGGTTTCCTGAATTATATTACTCCTCCTGTCCTCTTCCCCCTTATTACAATTACTGTATTTTACTTCAGGGTTAAACTATGACATGTTTAATTTGAGAACAGAAAAGAGAACAACAACCTTCATGGGAGCAAAATAATAAGTACAAGCATCGCTTTAGCCTTTCTTTCCATTCTTCTTGGTTTAGTAGAAGAAGGATCATTCAAACAGTATCCCTATGAGGTAAGTAAAGATAATTGCTCAATAAGAAAATTTAGCCACAGAGGTAAGTCTCTCACTCTGGGCACTCTGGAGCGCTCTGCTTTCAAGTTCATACCATTCTGTGCTATTCCTCATCTGTGTTTCTCTCAGAACTCAAGAACAGGTTTATGGAATAAATCAGTCACAGACACAACAATGTAAAAGGAGACATGCGCATAATTATTTAACATCTGGAACTGTTCAATCCTTCGGAGACACTTACTGCAAATTTCCAGAGGCTGGCCCATGTAATCAGTTATGCAGTATTGAAACAGACTAGTAGCATTCCTTTTCCATCTGGATTAAAACTCAGTCTCACTTTCTTACACAGCTATAAAAACTTGTAAAATATCTGCTCAGCTTTTTCTTGCAAGTATTTTCCACATCCTTGACCAATTTTAGGTTGTTTCATTAACGTTTCATAAAATGTAACTACTGGCAATGCAGGAGATCAATCTAACACATGCATAATTACTCATTACATAGCCCCAACAGTTTACACTGGACTAGCTCAATGAGCAGTGCAATGTAAAGTTGCACTGAAGTCACAGAACAGTCTTCAGTATTTTGAGCAGTATTTCCTTCCAAGAAATCACCAACCTGCAGATTCAGATGTGGAACTGCACTTATTTTGATAAACAAGATTTTTTTATTAATTGCTTTCTCTTGGCCAATTTAAACACTGCTTGCACTCCAGTGCATATTTGATTTCTGTATGCCATATACAGCTCCAAGTCTGGATACAGATTTTCTAGTAACCATTTATCCTCTCTCCTAAGCCATGACTTACGGTATCTACAGGGAACCTAAGACCTGGCATACACGTTATGCTTACTGTTTAACAGTCAGACACAAAACAGGGAGGTTACTGCCTCGACCAACATCAATTTTAAATAAAATTTGAGACCTCCTGCAGCAACACCTTTTTTACAGCAACCTCTACAACTAACATCCTCTCTTAGATTTTATTAGCTACCAAAGTATACGGAAAAAAAAGCAAGGGCATTTAATTTACCTGCTCAACTATACTTTGAATGTCACACAGCACTGCGGAGTTGTCCAGAAATAAAAATACAGGTCTCAAAAGTCTCACCTCTGTATGTTTTATCAAACTATTTTCCTGTTGAAGGACCCAATTTTCAAATAGGCAACCCATACATCTGTCCACACTCCCCCATTCCTTCTTTAAAACTTACCAAAAAACCAGTAGCTGAACTTTCCTGGAATAGCTTCCTTAAATTTGCAGCTAACAATAAATAGGAACAAAAATGGATGCATGACACAGCTGACTGCAGCAAACACATAGCCTTGATTTACATATACTCCTTTTCCAAACTTCTAACCTATTATCTATCTTTAAACATCCTGCTTAACATAAACTTTTCTGCGATAGAAGTATGAACTCACAAAGAGGAGCAATGGGCAGAAATGTTGAATATATGCAATTCTTGCTGCAGTGCTGGGTGATGCAGTGATTACCACCACTCAGGCTCAAGCCATAGGCAGAGCCTTCCAACACCACACATGAAGGAGGCTATCCACGCATGTTCACTAAGTGCACTCATTTTAACCCTCAGCATTTGAGACATTTAGAATGGGAAAAATTGTTTATAGTTCCTTTATCAACTGCTAAGGGAAAACATTCAAGATTTTAAATCACAGCAACTGTATTTGCATGTGTATGTGACAGAGACGCTTGGATCTTTACAGAGACTAACAGGTTCGATGCTGGTCTGCTTTCGAAAGCAAAGCACAATCCATTAAAAAAAAAAAACATGAAGTTCTTGTCACCTCCATTAGTCACCTTTTCCTAGTGAAATAAGATCCATCTGTAAATTATCAGTATGGTAAAGGGGAAATATTAAAGGGGCAAAATGCCCTTGATGCTATTGACTTCTAATTAAAATCAACTACATTTCTATTAAGCTCCCAAACAGCCCTTACACTATCTCATCAGAAGTTTAAATTGTCCTCCTCCTATCTTCAGCCAGGAGAGATGATAAAGAGTTTTCAAAACAGAAAGAAGATAATCTTCTTATACAGGACAAAGCAATCATACTCAGCTGTAAAATAACCATGCAGCTTTTAATATGGCATAGATTAGCTCTTATGCCAAATTACTTTATATTTTAATAAGCACTGAGGCATATTTCTATAAGAATGTTAAATCCATTGACCTCATGCTAAAGATACACATCTTGCAATAATCTATTTTTTTTTATTTTTCTTGAATTAATGCATAGATAGTTAAAGAAAAAATCATCTGCAAAGACAAAACTCATGCGAAGCCCAACAAAGGACCATCCCAACACACAGAACGAAGTTTAAAGTGCATTTGTAATTACTGAAACTCAAGTTTTAGTGCTGTTTTAGTAAAATAAGTTTAACTAAAAAAAATCCACATCTATCAATCGAGCAATTTCATAGTAGTTGCAATGGTTGAAATATGTCTTAAAGGTAGAAAAGTTCCAGGCTGACAGTGCAGGCTGTGTTATGCAAGAAGCATATAAACACTTCCACAAATTAAAATAAATAAATGTCTTTGATTTCATTCAACTTTTTGCCTGGCTACTCCCTTTTTCAAAACAAAATCCCAAATACTGCATGTCAGGACATGGAACACAAAGTAGACAAGGAAATTAAAATGCTATTTTTGTATTTAAAAAAGAAAGAAACAATGAAATATTAAACTCACAGTTTCTTATTTCTAAAAACTACTTATTTCACATAGTTACATGAAATACATAGCTTAGAGAGTGAGCAGTTTTAAGAGACTGTCCCCTGCATTGCTCACAAGACAGACACTAAACAACTCATTTTGTTCTCTGTTACTCCAAGTATCACGCAAGCATCTCCACCCGATATCCTGCGCCTGTTTACTTGAGCAACAGATAGGTAATTTAGATCTTAATTTTTAGCTTCTGAAGAAAAAAGGCAATACAGTTCTGAAGCAAAAAATCATCCAATGAAAAGTCACGCATGTAACAAAAGCACGAGCTTTTAAGATGTACAGAAGTACTCTGAATGTGGAAAGTGTGTACAACAGTAGCATATTGCCCCCAAAAAGTCATTAATGGACTCTAAAGCAGTAAGCTATGCCACTCCATAATGCCTTGTTCCTTCTTGCTATTCACCAGAGACAACATAAGCTACCACACCAAAAGCTATTTCTCCATGATTTCTCACTGAATACTCTGCCCTGTATCATTAGGCACGATATGGCAATAGCCAGCACTGCTGTTGCAGAGCCCTGATAACTATCAGATCCTTTATTGTAGCACTGCTACGCAGAACAAGTGTTAACTAGAAAGCAGTGTTATAACTAATAACTAAGTAAGGTGTTATAACTAAGAAAGCAGTATATAAAATCACCCTCTATGGATTTAATGAAAGCAAGCTTGTGTGTCAGATAAGGTATGAAGGCTGAGATACACAAGCACTGTATACAGAAATAGCCACAAAAACAAAGGCAGCTGTCACTTGGGGAACAGAAGGAAGAAGGGAAGTAGGAGACGGGTTTGAAGTCCAACTCTTATAATAGAGGAAGAAGGGAACACAGAAGTTCAACAAAAATCATGAAGCAAAATTAGAGGGAATTATAGTAAAAAGAGTTTTGATAAGAGTAAACAAGCATGAAATTAATCTTAGGGCTGTTCACACGGGAGGCAGCAACTCTAATACTAGAAAATTTCCGTTTATATATGAAAGCGCCATAGATTTCTATTTAACATTCATATCTATCCTAAAAGAAAATGTACTTTAAGTAACTGAGAGGTTAAAGATTTCTTTTTGGAATTAATTTCAATGTATTTATCCGAGTGTAAGTCTTAGTAGTATCGGTTTCACCTTTCAGTCCTCACAGAAGGTCACCATGTTTCTGGCTAAAGGATATATTATAGCACCCTCCGCGGCCCTAGCAATAGCCTGGCAGTACACCTCAATACAGACCTGGCTCTCTCTCTAAACTGCATGCCCAGGAAAGCCACATATATTTTCTTACCTTACATTTCACCACATGCTACAGAGACCACAGGAGCAGGTACAAGAGGAATGATCAGGAATTTTAAAAGGCAGATTATTGTTTTTAGCACTGTTATGTATGTATTTTTTCCTTTCAAAACCAAACCAAGATTTGCGAGTATACATAAAGACTCCTCATTAACTGATATGCTTATGTTATTAGCAACAACAGAAAAACACAGGAATATCATTTATCACAGAGTAACAGATGAAGAGGAATAACTTCACTGTAATTATTTATCATTTCCTTTCATGTCCTTCCATACATAAGCTACCAAGCAGGGCTACAGTACGCATTTGCTCACTGCGTTTAAGACAGGTTTTCTTAGTAACTATGTAGTAGTATGAAAGTTTCCCCTCCTCTAAGGGAGTATTATTGTCAAATACAGGAGAAAAATATCCTGTAAAGCAGCAGACATCTCACAGCATGTAGCATAATTATAATTTATTCAAAATACTTGCTTTTAAGAAAAAATCCACTTTGAGATGTGGGAGAAAATTGTTATTACATGTAATTGTGATTTTTCTATTACTAAATGTTTCTTCAGATAGACAAGTGGAAGAGACCATAAGGAGTCCTCCAAGCAGTAATTCTAATTACTACTTGCATGCCCTTTCGATTTTTTTTTAGCATCCATTTCCTTATGCACATAAGTATAACCCAAAAAACCAGTCAATACATACTCTTGATCACATACTGAATCAATAAAGAACATTCTTTTTCACCAGTTCCTCTAAGCACTTTGTGTAGCTTTTACAAGCTATTCTTGAATCTCTGACTGCATGGATGGGATTGATAACCTCCAACAGTTTGTCACTACCTGGCAAGAAACACCAGCAGAGCCGTTCCAATAAAGTTCAAAAATTAGGAAGATACCAGAGACCAAGAAAATGGCTTGAAAGCCTGTTTTCTGAGATTTCAGGAGGAACCTAATGCATTTCAAGGAACACAGCATTAAATGTACAAAAATGCAAACTTGTCAGAGAACACCTCCCCAACATTTCTGCCATGCTACTCAGATCCCACAGTCTCCAAGCATCCCCAGCTCATCCCCCAGAGAGCCTAAATTCTCTTTTGTCTTCAGCTGTATCTCATTGTATACTCTGCCATTCTCCCCTTGCCATCACGCACTCTGCACCACTGCTCAGGCTTTCTCAGACATGCAGTGCTCAGTCTCTGTTCATTGCACTTCTTGGAGAAAAGCAGTCACTTCTGCAGCAGCACGACAGCCATTCCCCGGCTTCTTGTCCTTCACTCCAAGTTCGTTCTTCTTTTGTCTGTGTTTGTGCTCGCTGAAACAAGTGTAACTTTTCAGTTTTGCCTGCACAGCTCTCCATGAAAAAATAATCAGCTGCCCCGCCTAAAACAATGCACTCTGAAAAAGTCAGTGCTGACAGCAGTTTCACATTACAGATTACCTAGAAAACATGCATTGGAGACGCTTCTGAGTCTCCTCAAACTTTGTGGATCCTTTTCCTTCTTCCTTTGCCCTACCCATTTGACAGTGGTTTTAAAATTGAAGAATGTGAACGATGCTTTTAGAAGGTTACAAAAATAAATGCTATTGTGTTACCCAAGAACAAAAAGCACAAATGCCCGACATCCTGTCCCTAGAAGAAAGTGCAGAAGAAAAGTGGATAATGATAGCTTTCTACAGTGCACCTCTAAGCAAACCACTGCTGTAGGACGCCAGAGTTTGTATCTTGTTTTTTGCTCAAAAAACATCTGAAAATTTTAATTAAAAACACATCACTTATTTCTCACAGCCTGGTCACTGTGCAGCTCTGCTAAAGGGAAACAAACCAAATAAGCTGTTTCCATCAACAGGCCATTTTTAACCCTAACTTTTACTCCATACATGGATGAAGGGCATTCCTGACCATGGCATCCATCCTAACAATATCTTTAAAAAAATACATATATTACATTCAAGCCCGTACTGCAAAACAACTCTGACAACAGTGATCAAAGCTAGCATTTCTGTTTCATCATTAGCTTCCTTTAAAAGGAGATGGACTTGCACAACGATTTCATTCTCAAAGTATCTTCTAGATGTTAAGAAGACAAATCTGTGTGCTTTAATAAATAAATACATCTGAACTGCAGAGGAAGAAAGCAGCTAAATTAACCCCACTGGGGCTCCTGGCTCTGTTGTTTTGCCTCTTTTCTTTGGTTTTGTTTGCTTGCGTGTGATATAAATATTGAAGCATTTGGCTCAAAATACTTCTGAGTATACACAAGAGACTTGCAGAGCCAGTTCAGTGTCAAGCAGAGGAAAATGAGAGCAAATGACATCCCATCTGCTTATGTAATATTTTTTCCAAAGTTTGCTTCCCACAGTTGGGATTTAAAATAGCATCTTAGCTGCACTGTAAAAGCAGAGTTATATGATCACAAGAACCTTAACATTTACCACAAAATGAGTATATATATCAGAAAACTAGACAGAATAAATTAATTGCCCTGTACCAAATTCCAACCCTATTATTACACATTTTTCCACATACTTTAAATTAACAAAAGAATACATGCCTAAAATGGGATATGAAACAGAATATTGGTCTTTGTCAGACTATTTATTTGTGCTTAGACAATGAGATAATAGGGCAACATATGTGGGATCACTACCAACTCTGACCCAGGATTAAAACATTTTTCTTCACTTAAAATGCAATATTGTTCCAAGGGTCAGAGCCTAGTTTTATGGTACTGCAAAACAGTGTGTCTGTATAACAGTGAAATCTATCTTGTTCTGTGTGCACAATTCATAAAGCTTGCAATATTGAGTGAAAAAGGGTTTAAGTGCCCAATAACTCTCATTTCAAGTCATTATGGACTCATTTTTCTCCATCGAGCAAAATCATTATTTTGCTTATTCTGGCTTCACACCTATGTTATCACTGATCATAAACAGATACCTGTTAAAGTTATTGTAAGCCAACTTTCATTGGGTTTATTTTCTGCAGCCCGAACATCCTGTCACTAGGGAAACATCTGTAGGCAGGAATGGAAATTATCACATCTGGGGAGGCATAAAAGAAAAAAATGTAAGCATTGCCTTTGTTCTTCAAAATACTTCCTAAAACTGCTTCCATAGTTCTGCTAGACAAAAACAGGTTTGGGGTGTTGTTTTGTATTGTCTTTATCTTGATTCAGTGTGTTTTGTAAAACCATCCAAAAATTATCTTTTATCAGAATTCAAATACATTTTCCAGTTTAGTGCTGATCCAGACAGAAATCTCCACCTCCTAAACAACACTAAGGAATTTCTAAAATCCATCAAGTTCCTGAATACAGTTAAAATGCTAATGCAGACAGATTTAAAGCTCTAGGAATAACAAGCAGAAACTGGTTTGAGCTCCGAGTACCTTATTAAATCAGCAGGGAGAAATGGCAACTTCCAAAACAACAGAATGCATATTTCCAGCGCTTAGAGCTTGTCTAATCAAGAAATGACACCAATATGAGATAACATGTACACTCACACTACCAGGGTTATTTCAGTATAATTCCTTGCAGATATTTTTATTCTGGTACAAGAACAGATTATACCACCTTGGGGGCCTGTTAGAACTTTAGTTCATACAGTATACTGGTATAAATAATGCACCAAATAATTATACTGGTACCATTTTAACCTCCTCCGGCTAAAAGTCAGAAAAAAATCGCAAGTCATTAAAAAAAAAAAAAAAAAAAAAAAAAAAAAAAAAAAGCCATCTAAATTTTGAGGAAATGGTATTTGTCCAGGCAAATTTTCTCTCTCTCTAATCAAGATTCCTTTTGGAACTACAGATAGATGTAATATTTGGATTTGTTCAATATTAAAAGCTATTTAAAAAGAAGTAACAAACTTAATTCTACTTAACTATATATTTTTTACTCATTTTGCATTTCAAAGTTATTTTGGAGGCAACTAGCTGAAAGTAAAAATAACCCTCTACTGACCAAAGATTATGAACAATCATGTGCAGCATAACATTGCAAGTGAAGATAATGATATTGTATTCCTGAATGCATCCAGTAAAACTGTATGACATAAAACCAAGTGACTAACTTCTTGATACATACTCTAATTATCTAATGGGGATCACAGTTTTAGGTATATATGGTTATTCAGGAACAACCAAAAGTATTCCAGGAATGCAGAAGTCAGAGTTCCTCATACAAGAGAAACAGCTTAGGAACAATTCACACCACAAGATAACATATGAATATACATTTAATAAAATATGTGAAGAGTCCCACTCGAAGCCTGACTCATTTTTTCATGCAGTAACACACCTTATTAGTTATCAATATGAAATGACAGACAAGAACTTCAAAAACTTCTTAAAAAACTTCCTTTGAATTACACCTGTTCAGTACCCCCAAAAAGAACATGCTGCTACTGAGAATGTGTTAACTATTTTTATTCTTTTAACCCTATTTCTGAGATGTTCTGTGTTTGTGCAGGCAATCACCACTCAGCACAACAGTGTTAAATGCAGTAATGGATGTGCATTATTCATGTAGAAAATTTTAAGCACACACACACAAAACTTAACTGAGTCAACACATTCAGAAAACACAAGATGAAAGATACAGTTAAAAAAAATACAGTTAAAAAAAATACTGCCAATTTATATTTTAGGGCCTATTTATATTCTAACTCACACACGGACCATAAAATTATCTTTCCCATTATAAACTCCATTTTCATAATTAGCTCTGTCCCATAAAGAGGCTCTTCAATCCCACATGCTCTATTTTCACTTTGCTAACAGGCTGGAAACACACTACCTCTCCTTTTTATTAACCTTGGCTAATTAACCATCAGCTAGAAAATATACACATCTGTCTTACAGATGTTCTTTTGCACTTTAAACAAACTCTGGAATAATAACATTGTAATGTAACTGAGTTAACTAGAGTTTTAACATAACGTGCACAATTTCAAATGGCAAATAAAAGCTTTATCAGTTTGAGAAAAATAACTTGAAAAAAACCCAATTAATAAAGGAAATTGTATGAACTTTTTTTCTCTATTTTGTTCCCCACAAACATGATCCTGTTCTGTCTTTTCACAAACAGGCTTTTTATCAATGTCAATATCATCACAATACTGAAATGGAACTACAGAATTTTTAGTGATTGAGTATTGATTCGACCTAACATTCGGAATATTTGGTAATGAATGCACTGAGGTTTCCATTCCACATATATCATAGAATAGTTAGGGTTGGAAAGGACCTCAGGATCATCTAAATCCAACCCCCCCCTGCCATGGGCAGAGACACCTCACACTAAATCATGTCTCCCAAGGCTCTGTCCAACCTGGCCTTGAACACTGCCAGGGATGGAGCATTCACAACTTCCTTGGGCAACCCATTCCAGTGCCTCACCACCCTTACAGTAAAGACAGATTATCTATCTATGTATCTCAAACTGCATCTCTAATAAATACATTGTCAAAGTGCTGCATTATGAAGATATGATGCAAATTACACAGTTATATATAAAAGGGTACTGTAATAAATTATTTCCATCCAACATCAAACTTCAACTCTCAGTATTAATTTAAAAGATACATCAGCTAGCTAAATTCACTATACTGCTTCTGTGCAGCAACTCCTGCAGTCATTAACATCATGCAAATTACTTGGATCATGCACTACATAGTGCCTCATTTGATAATAAATATACATTTTCCATTAATTCTGGCATTCTAACCTGCTCCAACTTTTTCTTGTAGTAATTTTCTGAGAGTACTGGGCTATTTTTAAGCCAGTTATTTCAAGATGACCTTTATGGAATCTGAAACTTGTGGGCCCCCATCAATTTCATTTAAGTAAGCAAATATATATATGATTTACAATGACTCCTTTTGACTGATATGGATATAGTAGTACTGTCAGAGCAGACAAACATGGATATTGCCTCTGTCAAAGGAGCAGAAATCATAAGTGGAAACATGCAGCTTGATCCAGAAAAAGAAATCTGCCTACAGACTTATTGCTAGGGGAAAGGAGCCTGAGCTATGAGTCAATAATGTCGATCACTTTGGGCAGGGGTTCCATTCTATGGGAAGAAGATGGCATTAGCTGCACTAAACTGACCAAATCCAAGTAAGATATTTATACTTTTTCCATTACATAAGTCAGATAAATGAGGAATTTCAATTCCTCATTTTCCTTCCAACAATACATGGACTAACACTTAGCTCTGCTAAAAACAACCTCACCTCTCAACTCCAGCTTCCAAACCCACAAATATCAAAATTCAATTTTGGTTTAAAACAATTTTAAGAATAAATATCACATATTAATTGGTTAGTTTTGTGTAAAACAATAGAGACATACTTATAGTGTACATTCTCCTCTGCATGCACACAAGAAAGTGTATTGTAATTAATTATCAAACTTTGAGATTATCAAATTCACAGAGTGTCTATATTAATTCTTTTCCTTCAGTTAAACTTTAGTTGATTCAAGGTATCTCCAGCTAATATGCTACAATAAATCAGTTTTACCAAGCAACATGGCAATTAACTAGGAAACGAAAACATCATGCAGGGACAAGGCAGATCAGTACCTTCATTTACAATGTGTGAATCCCTCAGGCAGGAAAACCAGTCCTCAGATAAAAATAGATCAGCACACAGCCAGGACAGCTTCATGCACACTAAGGGCTTGACTGAGCACTCACCAAAATAACTCCAGAAAACACACATACACAGAGTGGCAGAAGAGACTATATAAAGTTAAGGAAGCATACATTTGGAAGTGCCTGCCAATGCTCTCTGGCAGGCACCAGGAAGCAATAAATCTGGGATGAAAAAGCGCAAATATAAGAGAATCCTTTAAGCAAAGTATAACATTCCCCTCGTACCTCAGATACAAGAGAAGTCTTCAAAGAATGCCCAGCATTCACAGCATTCAACATTAAAAAGGCCTCTCCTGTACAAAACAAAGGCAGTGTCCTGCTACATGCCTTCATTGACAAGAGCTGAAACCTAGATTCAAATATGCACCACACTAAAAGATTTCCAGAAGTTGAAGGATGAAGATTTAGGCTACGAAGGGAACATCTTGCATCTGGAGGTGGGTCTGGATAGAATTTTAATTTGGGAACATGTACATATAACTGGCTAATAAAAAGAAAACCATGGGTTAGAAATTCACACATTGATTAAGATTTTGCAAAACTATACTCATTAAGAGACACAAATCAGCAATGCTAAGTCCGTTCCGGATTTAGTGTGCACTTAAAATAAAATCTTGGCATTCACATTTACAATACCAAATTTATTCTTATTTTTGTTTCTAATGTTTAAAATGTAAATGGCAAAAATTACAAACTGGCTACAATATGAAGTTAAATTTAGTTGTGTAAACTACAGTGTGTATTTCTGGAAAGCTTTAGAAACTTAATATATACCTTAAAATTATGTCAAATCATTAACTGATATGCAAATATATTTTAATAATTCCAACCAGAAGAGCTTTGATCTAGTCCTTTTTTTCGCCTATCCTTTGTATAGTTATGCACCTGATGGTCAGTATCTACAAAAAGCTCCTAAGTACTGAAATGACTCATGCACTCATTTTATTTTGAACTTCTCTTTTTTAATTCCCTCTTTCTTCAAACAGCTGAGGCTGAGAGCATGACATACTCTATCTCTCGCCAGTTCATGGAAGCAATGAGTATTAACTCGATATACAGTAGTGTCAGGAACTGTTGTGAGAATGAAAACCCCAACTAAACAGATTCTGGTTCTTCCTAAGCTTCTATTTCTGCAGACTGCAGCTGGTTTGGATTCTTATTCCTACAGTTCTACCTTTTCTCCTGTAAGCCACTACGCCTTTCTGCTACTTTTCTCTGCCAAATAGATAAGCTTTCACAAGGGCAACTCCTTTCAGGAATAAATTCAGATTCATGAACAACTGTGGCCAAACCTGTGGGATGCAAACTGGCAACAAGACAGAAGGATTCGGCATTTTATATCTTTTGGCAGATGCAATCAATCCCTGACTACCGCAAAATGCCATGAGTCCCTAAAATACCCAACCATATGGAATTTCCGAAATCCAGCTTGTAATCAGAACTCAAACTGTCATTTATATGGATGATCCTTGATATACAGAATAACTGTTCTTTCCGTTTCCTCCAGCAGGACGGGATATTAGCTTTTCTGAATCTGTTTATTTCACAGCTATTTTGGACTGGTTTCAGAAAGAATGTTTATGTTATAATACTCTGTGAGTAGTTAGGGTCAAACCTGGGTTTTTCCCCCCCATCATCTTTAATACTGAAATGCTCAGAAACAGTTTACTGTTTCTTTACTCACTATTCCTTTACTCACTATTTGTAACTGTCTCTTCTGCTCCAAAATACAACCACAGGCAGCGTGATAAACATACTGAGAGGTTATCTAGTTACATATTTCTTAAAACCCTGCATATCCTCTGCCAGAGTGCAACCAAGTAATCCTAAAAGGGCTTATTTTGGTCCTGCTTTGCAGTTTTGTTAAAGACATGGATAGTGCTTCACCTCTAACCTCATTAGTTTCTATTTCCACACTCTAAGTGGGACTTTAATGATACTGCATTTCAAAAGACATTTTTGTTAGGCATTAAAATTTCACTTTTTGCTGAGATAAATGAAAGAAGATACAGTAATTGTTTCCTTTTCATAAATTCCAGTTGTCTAAAACAAGGTTTAGACACATCATCCAGCCCTGTACCCCGTATTTACATGTTTACTTCTACCCTTCCCTCTAATAAGTCTACTGAACCTCTTTCAAACCAGATTAGACTCTCATTATGCATGGCTACTGATACTAAATGCACGAATAGGTAACACATATTCAGTACATGCTGGTCTTCAAATTATAAACACATCCCTTCTGAGCCATTTTAACCATGTCTCAGACAGACTTGCTCTTTACAAAAGTTGCTGAAATATTTCATACAATGAAAGCACTGTCATTCTTTTTATCCAGAAAACTAGGCCAAACAAAAACATCAGGGATGTAGAATTACTGCTCTTTGTGCCACTTATATTCAGACTGGTTTTACTCCCAAGTAAAGTAGAACAATACAGTTTCCACTAATAATAGGAAAAATTTTAAAAAATCAGTTTTTGTAATGAGAGCAATTAGAGAATTTTAAGAATTCTCACTCTCAGAATATATTAAAAACAGATGGATAATTCTCACTGATCTATGTCTAAGAGAAGTGGCATTGTCAACAAGAGAGCAGAATCCAAACAAGCCAGCTTTGCATCAGTCAGCTCCAGAGATGATTCCATAGCTGCCACAGCAACAAGCAAAGGAACTAGCCGAGAGATCACAAAAGAAGCCAAGGAAGAGGTCAAGGCTTGGAAGCCAGAATTTGGCTTCCGGGTCTTACAGCTGTCAGGGACACCCACAAGAAGTCACTGTTGTTTGCAGATTTTGGAAACAGCTGGGAAACAGGAAGAGGATTAAAAAAAACCAAACCCAAATCTTTATCTATGACTACGAGAGCCATGTTAGCGCAGAAAGGCGATACATGCCACCATTTGCTTCGTCACAGCACTGCGATACCAAGCCACTACCCCGAATACAAAAACTATTGTCTACACTGAAACACTGTTTTGTAGTGGTGTCAAACTTCCAAAGAGATGGTTTCTTTCAGAAAAGATGTATCAGTGACCAAGACAGAAATAAAAACTAGAGAACCAGGTTTTCTGTGTTTCAAAATACAAAATTTGCCTTGATTTTTTTTTCTGTCAAACCTTCCTTTAAACTCTCCATTGTGTAATCACTACCAGTACCAACAAGAACTCTAACTACAGTCCATAGTATAACTAAGCTATAATCAATAGTTTTGTTGCCAAGTTGTCTGAACTTTTCATTAAAAAAGCAAAACAACTTATCTGGAGATTGTTGAGAAAATATGAAGCTGCACTGTCTATACTAGGGATTCCATACTTGCTAATGACAACTGCACATTTTAAGACTCATTGAAAAGAATTTGCAGGATCTCTTAACAAAACAACAGAATTAAACCAACAACTCTAGTTTTGCAAAAATTTATTTTAAGTGCATATGCATGCAAAACCCCAAAGCTATTAGCAGTTTTCAGGAAAGCTGTCTCCACAGATTCTGTGCTGACAAGCCAAGCAACTGCCAAACAATGTTTCAAAACAAAAGAGAGGCTCTTGGTAAGTGCCAAAAGAGATGTTATATTCTGCCATTACAACTCAGGCTTTATGAACAGGAAAGACAGGATACTTGTACTGCAGTTCTCATTGGCACTGTGAATGAGACACATTACGTACTAAGCAGAGTTCCAAGGAAATACCTCACATGCTAGTGTGGGCTGTAAAAGTTAATAAATATTCAGCTGTGATGAAAAGCAACAGAAAAGTAGAAACCAAAACAATGCAACTGATGTCAAAAAAAAAACAAAAACAAAAACAAAGCACAGCTCTGTTAAACAGGTGCTTAAAGCACAGGGCAAATAAACAGCAAAACTCTCAAAAAATATAATGGGATATCTTATTTTCTCCAATCTTTTCTTACTCCTAATCATCCTCTATATCTAGTTGTAAATTGAGATGCAGTCTCTTATATTTTCTGAGTTTAGAAGAACAACCTAGTTGATATTATTCTTAACTTTGTAGTCCAATATCCATCTCCTCAGTGTCACACTTCCATGTGTGGAGTTTTTCCTCTGTTTTTCTTGCACCATACAAAGCACCAGAAAGCTGTCTCAAGGCAACCTGCTCAAGCATACTTTTCACTGCTATACAAATAAGCCCTCTAGTGGTAAAATAATCATGATACTTACCATATGCAGAGTTTCTATGCACCTCCTGTCCAGGATAAAAGTTTTACTCTCATAATACCTCCTAACCAAAGTTGAGCCATTAATAGCCTATCTACATCCTTTTTTGAAAGCCAGTCATTGAAGACTACAAGCTTACTTTATCCGAAGTATGAGTGCGTAGCCTGGTTATTAAATTCAGGGATAAAGCCATAATAATCAACAGAGAACAGAACTGTCGACAAATGCACAAAACTAACTTAACTTGCCATAGAATTCTCCACATTTTACGATTTTTATGAATATTAATACACAAACTCCACCACGCACTTAGCATTTAATGAAACTTTTTGATCACCAGAATCGTGACTGCTTGTCCTTTCCGTTCAAGCTACTCCACTTCCTTTCCCTTTTATAAGCACATTTATTCACCACTTTTAAATACTAGTCAGTGAATGGAACACAGAAACACGCCCAATTCTGACCTATGTTGGTAGACATGCTTTGCATTATGACTGGCAAAATGCTGCCAATGCATTAGATATTTCACCTGTAACAACTCAGCTTCAAACACTACCAGACTTAACACTGCCAAATATTCCTCAATATCTTGTCACCATCTTTTAATGAAAGACTAGCACACTGACTAGTTTTAAAATAAAATTGCTGTATTTTAGATTAGCAAGTGTAGGTAAAAACCTCCCGTCCACATGCTTGTCCTCTTTCTTTAAATGCAGCAATCCAGTGTATTGTTATTATATGAGCAATGGTCCAAAGGGATAACCATTCTCAAGTGGTACATATTTCAGCAGTTCTAACGAAATAGAATTATCTGGTGTTTGGCCAGATCAGAGCTTTCAATGACAGTACCTTGATGTATCTGCAATCTCACATGCTGTTATAATGAAGGAAACTATGCTGGCAGAGGTCATTAATCACCTTCCACAAAACACTGCTTACCTAAGAATACCTCAGAGTTGTTCTGTTCTGAGTAGAGGTGAGCATAGGAAAACTTGGCACACCATCAACTCACAGAACAGACCCTTATCATTTTGCAGCCTGCCAGGAAGAATTAACAACTAAGACTTCTTTGGAAATGCAAGTGCCAACAAAAATCTATCAACACAAAAAACAATTAACTTTTTGCCCTATGTAAACCTTTTGTGTGCAATTTTTGCCTACTGTGCATGCGTTTTAACACAGACATGCTCATGCCTTGATATAACACTAATTGGTTATAATTCACAGAACAGCAGCAGAGGATGAATAACACAGTATAATTTATCTGTTACAAACTACTCCTAGCATAGCCATCTTCTTTTTTTAAAATAAAGCCTTTTAGAAGCTAGAACAAGAAAGTACTTGAATTCAGAAACTTTATTTGCTAACCTGCAACAGTAAGAGTTTAACCATTTCCTTCAATAAACTGTTTATTCCCACTTCACTCTATTTGCAATGGTTATGGACTCCTGAAACAAATACACTGAGATGCAGATAAACTCAAGTATCACAAACTATATCTTTCAAAATTAATAAAAGATACTCTTATATTTGATATCAGCTTATCTGTAATCCCTATAATATGCACATACACATACTTTTTATCTTACAACAAATCCTCTAAAACTAACCCTGATCAAACATATTATGACTTATCAATTCTCAGCAGCTTCTAACTGTATTATTCATTTTATTTTGCATTATTTTATTTTATTCATTTTATTTTGTACTATTCATTGTAGAGATTTAGCCGATTACAGGCATGCTTAGAAATCTCCCACAACTTCAAAAGGACTTTCAAGGTATTAGAACAGAAAGCAGCAGCATACAAGGCAGCTTGCACACTGTCACAGTTAATGAAAAATCCCTTTGAAAAATTACATTCCACTGATTTCTTCTGACCAGAAGGGTGAAGTACTGGATTGACACTTCCTTCCAGTATAAGACAGAAATTCAGCGCAGCAAAACCAAAGTAATTAAGCCCTTCTTCTTTTGACATTTACTTTACAGCACGAGTCATGACCAGCTTTAGCCGGTGTTTAATAAAATGTTTTCACACAGACTACATGAAAAAAAGTAACTCTGTACTACAGCCTTTTAGTCAAGTATTGCATTTTCTTGCACAAGTTCCAAAATTAGTTTTCAGTTGTGTGCCAGGTGGTTCTCAACACTTAAAAAACAAAACAAAACAAGCATACAAACCCCAAATAGATGTTTTGGGGTTTATGCTGCTTTGGAACTTTTTCTAAAATGGATCTGGAGGGGAAAAACTATAGCAACAAATTCAGATCATTTTTAAGTAAAAAAACATAGAACTCACACTGCAAGTTTCCAATAAATGACTACTAATTACATTTACAACACTGAGGAGGTGCATAACAGTCAACAACATGAACACAAAATTCAGAAGGCTTAACTCTCCAAACCAGAGTGTTAGAAGCTACTGCAAAGAAAATTTAGTAAAACAAAATTCTTCTGCCATTTTATAACTGGAAAATATGGACACAACATTACATCATGAAGACTCTCTCTGATCAGGTGTTTATATCTAAATCAACAATATATGACTGGCTTTCTCCTGAGATTTGTAGAGAGTTCTACTGATTTTTCTCCATTTCTTTTTGAACTGCAACTGCAAATCCCACGTTTTCTTCTTTTGGATTCCCTTACCTGCTCAGAGCCAATCATATTCCATCTCAATCATCTGAGGAATTAATTTATCCTCCAGTGCCACACACAGTTTAAAACCCAACCAAACCAACCTTAGATAAAGAAGTTATATAAAACTTTGGAGACAGGAAGAACATCATCGTCCCTGAGAAGGAAGGCTTCTAGTAAGAACGATACAAAGAAACGCTACTGCAAACTGCATCACAGATATATGGAAATATGCTGGTCAATGAGAAACTTATATGAGCTGGCTTCAGTGTGCGCCCACAGCCCAGAAAGCCAACCGTATCCTGGGCTGCATCAAAAAGGAGCATGACCAGCAGGTCGAAGGAGGTGATCCTGCCCCTCTACTCTACTCTCGTAAGACCTCACCTGGAGTATTGTGTGCAGTTCTGGCGTCCTCAACATAAAAAGGACATGGAACTGTTGGAACAAGTCCAGAGGAGGGCCACGAGGATGATCAGGGGACTGG
Organism: Psittacus erithacus; assembly: GCA_009867235.2. Classification (NCBI taxonomy): domain Eukaryota; kingdom Metazoa; phylum Chordata; class Aves; order Psittaciformes; family Psittacidae; genus Psittacus; species Psittacus erithacus. Next base: position 9,053 of record WYDI02015868.1, on the reverse strand, counting down.
AACACCTCCCGTATGAAGATAGGCTAAGAAAGTTGGGGCTGTTCAGCCTGGAGAAGAGAAGCTGCGTGGAGACTTCATAGCAGCCTTCCAGTATCTGAAGGGTGCCTATAAGGATGCTGGGGAGGGACTCTTCATTAGGGACCGTAGTGATAGGACAAGCAGTAATTGGTTAAAACTTAAAACAGGAGAAGTTTAGACTGGATATAAGGAGGAAGTTCTTTACTGTGAGGCACTGGAATTGGCTGCCCAAGGAAGTTGTGAATGCTCCATCCCTGGTGGTGTTCAAGGCCAGGTTGGACAGAGCCTTGGGTGGCACGGTTTAGCGTGAGGTGTCTCTGCCCATGGCAGGGGGGGTTGGAACTAGACGATCTTAAGGTCCTTTCCAACCCTAACTATTCTATGATCCTATGATAAATATGGTATCTGAATCCTATAGCTCTATCTATTCCCTAGGAAATCTCATTATTCAGGAATAATAAGCTGGCAGCTACAGATATCCCATTTGCAGAATGTTATTTAAATAATTTCACTGAATAAACTAATATGTTATTTACAAAACAAAACAATTCAGTACCATGAAACACTAAGCCAATCTGGGAATGGTTGTGAAACCAGGAGGCTTTGAATGTTCATACTCTATCTAGTCATTAAACAATTATTAATTTTAATCAAGTGGAAGGTAAACAATGAATATTAATAAGTATTAGCTTGGCTTTTGTCTCGTTGTTCAATTTCCAACTACAAGCAAAGAAGCTGTACATCCAGATCAGGCTTGAACTGGAAATATATTTATACATTAAAGAAAACTTCTTTGTGACAAATATTAATCTAAGTGGGTTTTAAAGAGATCTTAAAGTCTGATTCTTAGAAAGTTCTTTAAAATATCTTGTAATTCTCTCCAAAGATCTGTTCTCTATTCATCTTCCCTTTCGAAGTTCTGTCATTCTGGCAGCCTTGCACAACCCAAGAAGGAACAGAAGAAACATTCTTCTTCAGTCTTCTCCTGTAAACCTTTTTTCTAGGTCGACACTTCTGAAGCACTTATTAGGAATAAGGAATAAAGAATAAGGAGTAAACTCCCTTCCAGAAAGAATTCCTGAGGTATCTGACCTACTCAACCTTCTGCTATATGCATGGTTTAGAAATACAGTAGTATCTACTAGATAATGTTAAATTCATGAGGAATGGCACAATCCCAGAAGGCACACCCATTTCTGCTCCTTACCAAATGGACCCCAACATGAGCTAAAAAGCATTCAGGTCTTTCAGCTACCTCGCAACTGATATTTTTGTAGCTCGCTGCTCCTACCATTACCTGGCTGACAGCAAGAATGGAATATTCCCTCTTTGCTATCATGGTTTCTACGTAGGCATTTCTACTACGGCACCTCCTAGGTTTCCTTGCCAATGAAAGGGCTTGCTCTGACACCAGCTTCTGAACTTCCACTACAATTTCCCAGCCACACTGGCAGTATATAATTCAGAATTAAAAGTCCTTCTTACACAGAAAAGACAACTGAAAAAAGAGCAAAGAAAACCTAGAAAAAAACAAGGTAGAACCAATACATGATGTTTACTTATTAATCTAAGAGGATATTAACATCAGTTGCTTAACTAGCTTTTTACTATAAAATAATTCAAGTTCTTCTGAAAGAGTGGATACACCACTGTATAAAAGCATTGCACCTTTCAATATCCAGCTCTGGCCAGCTCATTTTCAATAATGAGATAGGTCCTTAAAAAGGACCACAAATCACCAGATGCTGGGAATTAATTCTGAGGAAACATGACTATGCTGTGGCTATACTAACACACTCTTCCCTTGGCCTCTGCTGCAGATAGACCCTTGATCTGACCTAGCTCAGCCATTCCTTTGCAGCTGTTCTTAGTTCAATTGGATCAAAAAAAAATCTGTTTAAAAAAAAAACAACAGTAAAGCAGTATTTCATACACTAAGTCTGGCCTTTATGAGCAAGACATGTATTTAAAGATAAAAATCATATTCTGAATTGTGTCACCCTAAAGTAAGGAATGAAAAATTACTGTCGAAACACGATGCTCCAATTGGGCAGACGCAGTAGTAAAATACACCAACACATTTCAGTTATCAAGGTTGAAAAACTTGCTGCTGTCCCACACATACTTAACACATTTCAATATTTGTACATCATCCGAACAGCACAATTCATTCACCTGTTTGATTATGTTTCAGCTTCCAACATAACAAATTGAGCAGCTGAGAAAGGAAGGGTTTGAGAATAGAACAGAAAACAAGGAAGAACAAATTAAAGTTGCTCAAAGATAGGAAAATGCAGAAATACTGTTTTAAATTCTGAGATTTTCAAAAAGCCATTGAACTATTTAAGACTAGACAGATGTTAACATGCATTTTCATTTCTGTACTAACAGACAGCTACAGAATACAACCAGCAAATACAAACTAGCAATTTTTGAATTCGTTTTCATTCTGACAAGCTTTTGCCATCTCTTTACCAAAGTGACCAAAATCTTCACCAAATCAGAATGACTATAACAAAATAACTAGTAGATTGCAATAAAAAAAGATCAATGATAAATTTTAATTTTGGAAATCAACGTAATCCGTATTAATGTGCAATCAGCAAAATCATAATTCCTTTTAACCTCACTGATACAGTCCCAGGAGTTTGGCTCAGTGCAAGCATTTATAACATTATATACAAATCCATAAATCCTCCCTCCATCTGAAAGGTTAAAACTCTCACTGAAGCGAGAAAAAAAACCCTGAGAACAATCTGTTCCACTTCACTGACAAGAATAACTTAGCTAAAATATTTCATAACTTTATAGTCAAACTAAACCTATGGTTACTGGAATCTTTCGGGAAGTGCAATGTGTATAAAATGCACAGAAACTGGAGTTCTTCCTTAAATGCTGTCAAACAGTATATTAAAGAATTGGTAAATTTTGTGAAGTCTTTATACACTATAGTAACCTTTAGAAACTTCCTCTAAGTGTTATACCAACTCTATCCAGGGTTTCAGCTTGAAATTAAAAGATCAAACTATTTTTATGACTCACAGTTGCAAATCTAAGAATAAACCAAACAGCAGCTGCTTACCTGCCTAGCATAGAATATGAAATCAAAGCACTGTTTTGTACAATATTAAAAATTAAAACATACACATCAGATTTTTAAAGGACTTTCAGATATGATTTCTTATGTATACATATATACATTACATGTTTGCGGCTGATGTAGAGGTATTCTTGAACAGAAACAATATGTTAATTGAAATCACCAGCGGATTAACCTTTTTTAACATTCAGAATCTATACTGCAGAACTATTTTATGTATGTACACATCAATGAACCAAATAATTACACAATTCATATAAAGTGCATTTTTCCATTTATTTTTCTATATTTTTCTGTTTTCATCACAAGTACAAGCATAGACAAGTCTCAGCTAGGATATGTTTCCTTAAAATAAAATACCTGATGAGTATGCTTGCTAAGTATTTTCTTAAAAAGCAACTGTAAAGCTGTCAGTAAGGTTTGTACCTTACCATGAAGCTATAAAAGATAGGAGGGGATCAGCCCACATGAAAAGCACTCCTTGTTTCTTTAAAAGTGACACTGGCAACTTGTTAAACAGACAATAAAACCTGGAGGGAGCCTCTCAGAGGGCCACCAAGGCTACAGGGCTGAAGAACCTGACATAAGAGGAAAGGTTGAAGGAACAAGGATCTAATCACGGCCAATGCCTAATGGGTAGTTTTTGAGAAGACAACTTGAAGGTTGCCCTCTTCACAAGGATACACAGTGAAAGGACAAGAGGCCATGAGCTACAAGCTGCTTTGGGGAAATTTTCTCTTGCCATAAGAAAAAAACACAGTTCTTTGCCATGAGAACAATTAAACAATGGAACAGGTTGCCCAGAGAAGTGGTGGACTTCTACAGGTATTCATGTCTCAACTTAGCTTGACAAGGACATGGACAACTCAATCTAAGGTCCTCCTTTCAGTGGAAGGTTGGCCCAAATTATCTCCAATGGTCACTTACTGCTCTCTGATTCAGTATGTGAAAATCTGCAGCTACTGCATTTTAAAACAGTACCTGTCAGAAACACAGGAATCATTTAGGAAAAAAAAAAAAAAAAAAATCAGTTCATGCACAGCTGATTTGCTTCAACTTTGCGCTGTTTTAATGTTAATGGAATTAAATATGTATGTATGCTGATGCAGCCTATTTTTCTGCATTTTTTTTCCTACTGCAAAAAGTTGGCCAATATGTAAGTGTACTTTGTATGTCTGCTAAATTTAAGGAAATAATGGGAAAATACTTTAAGTTTGAAGTAACAAGACATCTAAAATTGCCTTTCCTCAGGAAGTGGGTTCAAAAGATCTTCAACTGCACTAAGGATGCAACACTTACTAATTTCCAAATTTATCTAGAAAGCAAAGTATCATGATGCCTAGAACCTTCTTATCTATTAAAATCCAAACTGCTCGACCCTGGTAGCATTTCCCAGTTTCTCTGCCACAGAATTTCAGAAACAACTGCTGATCTGAGTGCCAGGACCATTACATTAAGACCATTACATTAAGAGTGCTCATCAAAAGCTTGAAGCACTTCTACTGCACACCAGGAGGCCTTTGATGAAGAAATACACTAAATAAAATGGAACTCCAGATAAAAGCAGATGTACTAAGCAACTTTTTTTGATTTTTGATCTGCTAACACTTTTAAACATAACACCACTAACTTTTCAGCTTTATTAACAAGCTATGATTCCTGTTTTTCAGCTTTTGATAAAGGGACTGTCAGCTCCCCCTCACCGAGAAAAAAGATTAAAGAAAGGGTTACTTTCCTTATTCCACTCCATACGCCTTACAGAACTGACTTCTACACATATATGTTTTTGTGAAGCTCATGAAGATCTATTTCAAATCCTCATAAAGACTCCACAAAATCAAATCCACACAGCCCAACTGTTTAATAAGCTGTGTTTATTACAAATATATTAATCTTGTCCTTATGCTAAAGCCCTCATTTTCATCTATACCAGAACCAATTACATTCTTCCCAGAATCATACTTGTAGGCTGTAAGGTCAGTTTTTATACTACAGCTATCATAAGGGCCCTCCATTACTACTTAGTATTTCCAAGCTAATCCCCAAGTGCCTCAATGTGAGGTAAAACATCCATGCTAAGTGCAGCTCTGCATAAAATCTATCCATTAGTTTACTACCTTTGAATGCTGGCTATACAGGTTACTTTTGGAGATTAGGATACACTCCTGTTAGCCTGTACTTTACAATTACTAATCCAAAATACCCCTACCAATGTACCGTTTGAAAAGAAAAGAATCACTACTAAGAGCTGTACTTACAACTAATTTCTTCGAATCAGCTCTCAGACGAATCCTGAAATGGATTTAATCTGCATTCTTTGAATTTATGAGAGTCTATGTTAAGAAAAAACAGTCATCAGGAACAAAATTCTTTGCCAACAATTAAAAAAAATAAAAATAAAAAAGTACTACAGAACTAAGGTTACACCTTGTTTTAACCCACTACCCAGCTATTCACCGAGTAAGAGTAATCCCCTCTTTTTATTCAAATCAGTGTAAGAAGTCAGAGGTGATTTGGAACAGTTTCACATGAGCACAGACACTTGCTTGGAATATCCTACTTTGCACCTGCGGTTCACACCACAAGTATGTGTCTATGATAAGGCCTGAAGTACTAAACACACTATGGGATATAACTGTTTTAAAATTATGTTAATAAGGACTTACTGTTTCCTGCTTTATGGACATTCACCTACTTCTTTTTGTTTCAAAACTGAACTTGCTGCACTCAGTCAGCATCCATCCATAAGTAAAAGAGGGCAGTTTCATGATTCTGCTCCTGGTTCAAATCATGCTGCCATGGAAGCAGATATTGGACTGATAAAAATAGGTCAACTGTTCATAACCAAAAATCACTGGTTTAACACTTTAAAATAATTGGTAAATGTTATTATTTTGATGCTTCCTATTATTTACTGTGAAATAATATATTATTCTATTTAGTTAGCATTTACTTTGTTCATACAATAGGTATCCCCACCAAAAGTGTAGACAGCAGTAGAGATAGTGTTGCTAATAAAAAAAAAAAAAAACAAAAAAACAAAAAAAACCCACCAAAAGCATTTTTTTTGCAGAAAGCTGTAGGGGCTGGGTGCAGAAACCTTACAAGAGTATCATGTACAGTTCTTCATTATGTCTGCACTGACTTATGTCAAATGCTGTCATATAAACATGTGTCCATTTGAAGAGCATCAGTATTACTATTACAAAGCGCTATTTTTTTTTTTTTGTTGAAAAATAAAAACCTACCAGGATATTGCTAATACCCATGCTCAGCCTTGGTAAGAACAGTGCTTCTTCTGTTTAGCTTTGCATCAAATAGATACATAAATGTTCAACTGGAGTCTCAATTACTTAAACCTGATAAAAACACCTAATGGGAGCTAAGATTTAAGTCGGTTACCCTATCAATTGAACATGTGAAAGCATATGTAGCCTCCTAAAAAGAAATTTCTTGTGTTCCTTAACATTTTCACACTGCCTACCAAACTGCTGTCAAACAGTATAAACACACCATAATATTCTCTTCTTACCTGCAGTAAACATCAGAAAGTAAAGTAGCTCACCAGTACCATGTGTTTCTGAATCTCTTCTAAGCAATCTAAAATGTTTTTCTATTAACACCCTGCCACATCCAACAGAACTTTTTCCTGCCTTGACGCTAACATACTTTATACACACCAGGTCTGTCCTAGAGGTTTCAAGTGATATATTCTGCTCCTGAATTTTTCTTTACAACTGAAATGCACAGTTTAATCATGAACAAATTTAGCAGAGGTACATGGGAATACTGCCAATATGTGAGATTTGTACTCCTCTTGCAGTTCAGGCATCTTCCTGTAAGTGAATGTTGTGGTTTAAGCTTAGTCGTAAATTAGACAAAGCATGTAGCCTGCTTGTTTTCCCCCCACAACCTGTAATACAGGGGAAAGACTCAGCAGTACAGAAGTCCCATATATTTAATCCAGCACAAACCTATAGCATTACTGTGTGTCTTCCACACACAGTTGCTTCCGCCCTGCTCTCTTTCAGTAGTGAACTGGGTCAGACAGCTTCTCCCATGTCAGTTCCCTAATCTGATTCATCATGCACCAGATAAAGGAAAGTGCCAGTGTAATAGATAAGAAAGGAATAAATGCCCAGGAAGCAAAGGCAAAAATAGCCCCATCTCTTTAAGCTCCCATAAATCCATACTTCTGCTGTTCATAGCCTCACAGCATCTAGTAATTCTCCCTTCCTTCTACCTTTTTAAATTCAATGTTTTTAACCTGAAATATGTACAATATAACTACTGTTGAAAAAACAATTTCTGTAACTGAGAACATTTAACTGTCAACACAAATGGGAACTGCCTTCAACAGGAATAAAATCATGTTTGTTGCGTTCATCTTCATGTATTTTTTTTAAATAAAATTTCTACCTAAAACACGTTTCACCCTGGAGAACTCTTCTGGACTCCAGAAACTTTGTAACTTGTGTTTCAAAACTTCCTGCAAGATTGTACAACCTGATCTGTTCACTGAGCTTTAAAGAAGCCAACTAAACCCACACCCATGAACTTCTTAAATATTGCTTAAAATGTACTGAAAGACTGTCCTTTATGAGACTGCAGATGTTTTAAACTTGACATTGAGCAGTTTTGGAATTGCTTATAACCAACAACATTCCTAAAATCACATGGCTTGTTATGCTGCAGAAAAGTATTACATGACTCGTATGTTGGTTTTGTCTTTCCTTTTTCTCAGACAATAAATAGTTTGTAGTAACACAGAACAAAAAAAAAAAATAAAAATCAGAGCAGCATACTTAAAAGTATCCTCCATACTGGATACTTGTGATTAAAACTGGTTTTTAAATATTCCTTTTCTGACCAGTGTATTATGTGATTATGGTTGCCCAGGGGGTTGTTTTTAACTAAGAAAAGCAGTAAGAGAAAACTTGACTTTTCTGTACATGAAGCGGTTGCCTTTCCTCTCCTTTGGCTCATCTGCCATTAGCCTCCACCAGTCTCTTCATACAGTGTTCATTACAAATCAGGGGTCATTACCAAAATTGCTTCTGTGCATAAAACAAAATATCCCCATCTCTTTAAGCTGCCACAAGTCCATACTGCTTACATTTAGTGATACAGTTTTCATAATACGATCTCTGGATATATTGTCCAGTAATGAACTACAGCATTATGCTTAAGCTGCCAAATTAGTTTTATATTAAAATACCTCACTAAGGTTAATGCAAACCTTCACACGTGCATAACAGAATACATCAGGGTGTCTGCAGACTCAAATTTCAGTAAATCAGCTGACATTATTCATATTTAGGAGTTAACTCTGCAAACATTAAGATACAGTAAAAAACCCTTAAAGCAAGCTCATAATTCACTGCATAATGCTTAACACCTGTAAAAACAACACAGTATATGCACCTGCTGCACCTCTGTAAGGTAATGCACCTTAACAACTACACATAGAGAAACCAGATGTTTTGCCACAGGAAAAGTAATCGAGTTCCTAAAAGCCAAAAAACCACAATGATGAAAGTCAAGGCAATGAAATACAAGAAAGCTCTGAAAGAAAGTATCTAAGGGCAAAGTCCTACAATCTCAGTTATTACACAAAATGAACAGCCATCTCCCTCCTTGTCTGAAAATGAGTGACACTCAAGTGTTTACTACAGAGAATTATTAAAAAATGAAACCCAAACGCTGTTACAATCACTGGTATTTATAGTCATCATACACACTTGTTTCAGATAAGCCTTACAGGAAACACCCATAAAGATTACGTAGGAGGTTTTCATAGGATATGCTGGGGTCACAAACCAAGCAGAGAAATAACCAGTTGTCTTGGGTGCAGCAGCAGCAGTCATTTTTCTCCTTCTTAGTAGCTGGTGCAGGGCTGTGTTTTTGACTTTCGGCCTGGGAACAGCGCTGATAA
>WYDI02015867.1:0-56501 GCA_009867235.2 Psittacus erithacus | reverse complement strand
GTTCCCTGTGTTGTCACCACCTCTATACTTTGGGAGGTATATAATAGAAGTGCTTAGCAATTACACATCTTTTTTCCTCTCCTTGGATGTTCAACCCAGGAAGGAGACATTCCCACACACCCTAGAGACAAGTAGAGCAGCTACTCAATGTCTGACTATAAGAGATAACCCAGCTTCTCTAAGTCCAAACACAGCAGCTACACCAACACCAAGCACAGCAGCTACAGCAGCCTCAGTGACAAGCACAACAACATCATTTGAGACTTCTGAAGATTTTGAATGGCCTTTGGGTACCCTTGAGTTCTGCCTGCTGGTTGTGATGGGGATCCGGATGCTGGCATGCATACGGAGTGCGTTCTACCCACGACCATTTCATCTGTGCCCGAGAGTTAAGCAGAGTCGGGTTTGGGCCTTGTCTGGGGTTGGACAACGATGTAGGAGGACCAAGAGATTTTCCCCCGAGGCTAGACAGTCATGAGTGGCAGGGTGTGTGGGACAGTATGGGTGAGTATCTAGGCCAATGGGACCCTCCAGTGCTTTGGAAGCGTTGGAGATGGAAGGCAGCTGTATGGAGTCCCCAGCAAGAAGCTGCAGAAACTGCTGAAGGGGAGGGTGAATTATTTTGAGCCTGGTGGGCCCATGACACTTCAGGCCATCAGGGCAGAGATGCAACATACAGATGGACTCATGATCAAGGGGTGGACTTAGAAATGGACACTATTGCTCAGGTTAGTCACGAGTGTGAGGAAGGGGGGGGAGGAGTGAGAGAGTGAGTTCTGGGGCCTGGCCCAACAGGAGCAGTTCCTTATGGCTTGGCTTCTTATGAAGATGCATGGTGGGCGCTCTGGCTTTCCTGTGGGATACCAAATGTGTTTCTCCTGGTGCAAGTTCTAGCTTTATTTTCTCACTTTTTTTCTCAAGATATTCCCGTCTTTAAATTCAAAGGCGACTCCATGTGCATCTCAGTGTCAGTGGGACAAGATAAAAGGTGACAACCTGAGTCACCTGCTGAAGGTCACAGGACTCTTCCCCTAGAAGTAAAGGCAGTTTTAGCCCACATCTGCCCCCTATCTAGCCCAGGTCACTGCAAGCACTGAAGCAGTGTTCAGATTTTTGCAGAATTTACATAACCCAGAGGCCTTGTGCGCTCTGCTGGTGACAGTGCTGCTCAACAGTGCTGAAATGCATGCAGTTTAGCTTTGTAAGCCTGCCTCCACTGGGGGTCTGTTTGATACCTGGAGTCATCGGTGACTTTTGGAGGGACAGCCAAAAGCCTTCCTTGCAGTTGCTAGAGGAAAATCTCCTTCAGTAGCATCTGGAGCTTTCAGAGGCTCTTTTCACTGCACGTGCCTTTTCCTGCATAAAAGAGCTACAGTCACAGAACAAGTCTCACCTAATATATTTTACCTGTAAATGGTATTTTTTCTCCCAGATCAGTTTCTTATAGGGTGCTGATGTTTGTTTTTTTGTTTTGCTGCCATTTGGCATTGCTGATGCTATTCGCTTGCTGTACTATCATACTTGTGGAATGAATCTCAAGAGCACAGTTTCTATTAATGGCATATCGTTTGTATTTTCTGGGTAAACTTTTCACTCTAACTAGGGTTGAGTCAGACTTCTATTCCTGCTATCAACTTCACTCCACCCAGGTGTCTCTTACCACCCAGCTTGTAAATATTTTTCTTCATGGGAAGTGCTGTGAAATTCATGCTTGAGAAACCAAGAAGGGCTTTCAGACAATTTGGGCTGGAACTCAAAGATTCCTCTGTTCCTGTGGTTATCAATAATATTCAAGTACAAAAGAGGGAAACAAACATAGGCAGTGGTTAACATTTATCGTGGAAGAAATACTGTTTTCTGGTGGTAAAAATACTTAATTTGCTAGTTTTCCTCAGTAGCTAAATCCAAACTAAGGCAAAAATGTGGCATGCTGAACCACCATATTTATGTGTTTCTTGAAAGAAACTTGAAGGATCTCTAGTTACCACTTGGCTTCACAAGCTGATATTTTTGATCTCTATCTAGTAACATTCCAGCCAGCTAGTCTATCATATTTAAACTATCATTCCCAAAGCACTGGACAACAACATAACTTGAATTGATTCCCAATTCATCTAACTTCTGTCTTCATCTCCTACATTGTTGGAAGGACTTGTGTTTTGTTTTGCTTTGTGGGTTTTTTTTGTGACCTTTTTTTTTCCTTCTTTTTTTTTAACATTTCTGCCTGCTTATCAGCTAGAAGAGATTATCTGTTCTGTTTTTAAAACAGGAGGGCAAAAGGGAGCAGTAGGAGGTCTCAGGGCTGGAGACAGTTATGCTGCGTGAGTGAGGTAGGGGTAGGATGGGAAGGAAAATGGCCCAGCTGTCAACTCATTTCTCCATAGTGTGACTGGGAGCATATATTGTATAATATTAGAGCAAAAGGGGGCCATAGCCCCCTTTTGCTCTAATTTAATTTTAATACATTTTAATACACACTCATGCCATAGCTAATAAAAGTAAATCATACGGTGTTTGTAATAGGAAGTTGCTAATCACTACCCTGGCATGCCTCAGGTTTGCTCTTGATGATGTATTCCTGTAACAGGTACAAGTGAGAAACTAAGACTGCAAAGTTCAAACAAAAAGCCTGACATTGATGAAAAAACCTAATTCAGCCACTCTGAAATGAATTACAAGAACTCACTGTCTGTATTTCCAACTCGTTACTTTTTCAGGGCAGTTCTCTGCAGGGGCTCCTCAAGATGTAGGAAGTGCCTAGCAGATATTAATTGACAGGAAAGCTAGCAGCACTTTCTGCCTTTCTTTAGAGAAAGTATACACTCCTCAGAAAAAGGTCACATTTTCATCTTGCATGAACTGGCCTCCCTGACTCCGTCCTATGGGACTTTTTCCAGGATGAGTACCATTATCAAATTCACCTATATTTAAGTCTACTGATCTATTTCTCATTATATTGGGTTTGAGTGGTAAGGTTTGGGTAGTAGGGTAGGGGGACTATCGGGGTGGCTTCTGTGAGAAGCTGCTAGAAGCTTCCCATGTTCAACAGAGGCAATGCAGCTGTGTCAAAGATAGATCTGCCACTGGCCAAGGCTGAGCCCATCAGTGATGGTGGTAGCACCTCTGGGATAACATGTTTAAGGAGGGGAAAAAGGCCTTGCACAACGTCCCCTGTGGAAGGGATCCATGCTGGAACAGTTTATGAAGAGCTGCAGCTTGTGGGAAGGACCCACTTTGGAGAAGCTCATGAAGGACTGCCTCCTGTGGGAGGGACCCCATGCTGGGGCAGGGGAAGAGTGTGAGGAGGAAGGAGCAGCAGAGAGTGTGATTTGCTGACAGTAACCCCCATTCCCTGACCCTCTGAGACACTGGCAGGGACAAGGTAGGTAAATTGGAAGTAAAGTTGAGCCCGGGAAGAAGGGAGGGGTGGGGGGAAGGTGTTTCAAGATTTGGATTTATTTCTCACTATTCTGCTCTGACTTGACAGGTAATAAATTAATTTCCCCAAGTAGAGTCTGTTTTGCCCATGATGATAGTTGGTGAGTGATCTCTCCCTGCCCCTATCTCCCCGTGAGGCTTTCATTACATTTGCTCTCCCCTGTCCAGTTGAGGAGGAGAGTTATAGAGTGTCTCTGGTGGGCACCTGGTCTCCAGCCAGGGTCAACCTATTACACCCACAAACTATTTAGTGGAATTCATTCTCCACCTCACAGTATTCTGTGGGGAAAGCAAATGTTCTCTTTTTCAGATGGAAGAATAATGGAAGAGCGAGGAAAAAAGTAACTTCTGCCAAAGCACAGTTCTGACAAACATAGTTCTCCCAGTCATGCTTTAGTGTCCGGTACAAGCACTCTGTCTTCCCCTTGTGGTGTATTGTACAGACTAATGCTGACCAGCTTGCAAGGCTAACCTTGGAGATCAGTTGAGGATGCAGGTTCCAACTTCTAAAGCTGAAATTCTATTGCAGAAGACACCTGCTTCATGGTTTAGCAAAGTTGTATGGAGTAACTGCTTTTGAACCTGAGGGTGGATGCTCAGAGGGTTACGAAGGAGAATTACCCCAAAGCTGTCACATTTCAGGTCTATTCTAGTATCTGCCAGTCAAGGCTGACAGGAACTAAGACTGGAGAAGCTTCACACTACAAGCTTTTTGTTCCACCGCTGCGCAAGTAACTGTGTGGTGGTCTCAGCCTTCAAAATACTCAGGAAGTAATTTGAATCAAAACCAAACAGCTGTAATGCTGAAGGATATGACTGAATATTTTTGAGAAAGCAGAATATTTCTGGAATAAAACTGTAGCAAGCAAAGCCCCAAAAGCACAGCACTTCATTCTGAAGGGTAGCATTTGAGGGAGGTGACATCACAGCACTGACAGCAGCTTCCTCTGGCTGAGTTGTGCTAATTTTCCACAAACCCTGAAGGGCAGTCTTGAAAAGATTCTTTCCCAAAAAAGCAGAAAGCTCTGCCAGGTTGGTGGCAGGGGGCTGGAGATGAAGACACAACAGAAAGCTCTCCTGCTAGCTCAAGCCAGCGGGACAAAGCCAGTGAGGGGCATAAAACAGCGACATCCTGACAAAATGCGTGGAACTCAATCTGCATCAGAGCCTAACAGGGTCTCTTATGAAAGGCTGCCTTGCAGTTCACAAACACACACCCCCTCAAAGGCCACAGTCGCAAAAATGGCTGTCATGCAGCGTCCTCACTGTCATACTATCCTGTATGATTATTCTGTAAGAAAAGTGTTCCTTGTACACATTAGGAAAGGTGAAATAATGTAGACTCAGAATCATGGAACCAATGTATTTCTTCCAGGGAACACCAGCTACTCCTGTGAATTTGAAATTCTGGGCTTTTAAACCGCCTTCTGATTTCTGGTTTGGGATAGCTTGATGTATATGAAAATGTACTAGCACGCAGGACATCCTGGTGACATCTTCACCACTGTATTTCTGAATGATCTGAAGGTAGGTCACTGTCTTGATCTTCAGTTCCCACCTTTAATATAAGATTCACTTTTTCATATCTCACCAAAGTGTCAGGAAGATTAAACACTATGTTTAACATTATAATACATTGGCAATAGATTATGTTCAGAAAGTGAGCACATCTGATGCCTTCTAGTACAGGCATAATATCATCAGAAAGGCTGAAGATACTTTAGCCACTCTGCATTTGGTGTGTAAGAGTCTGAAGGACAGAAGCTCTGTGGCTGTGATCCTGTTGCCATCACAAGAGACAAAGGAAGAGGCACCTTTATACCATGGGATTAATCATGATGGTGAAGGAAGGACACACCTCCATCATGTGAAGTGACTGTTTCTACACAGCATCGCAAATCCTGTCTTCTGACAGAAGGCAGAATCTCTGTCTTCAAGGAAGGAGTTTTGTCCAAGTCTTCCACAAACAACCATTTCACAATGGTGTTGTGGGGTCTGATGTGATTGCTCTGAAGAGAGAAATCTTATTGACAAGTGCTGTTTTTACTAAGGAGTAATAGCTTAAAAATTACACATCATTCATTATGAAATTTGTCTTAAGAATATTTTGTAAATAATCAGAATGGGACAAAGACACTATAGTATTGTTCAATTAATTTATTTTCAGCAACACAAAGAGGAATTTAACTCAAATAGTTGTATGTGGGTGTGTGTATGTATGTATATATATATATGTCAGATCAAAGCCTTACAATATTCAGTAAAGAATGCTATTGCTATTATTTGATTAATCACTGGTTTTTAGACAGATGCACATATTACTGCATTTCTATGTGCTTACTGTATATACACACTTGTCATCCTTTACTGGGATTTCCATGCATAACAGAAAATAATAATATTTGATGATTCACGGATTGATAATGGGATATTCAATTGTTTTGTCTCTTCATCATCAGTTCTAATGAGCATCTGCCAAAAGGCCGTATTTGTAAATACTATTCAAGGTCTGTGTGATGGGATCAGCCTAGTAATCTCAAAGAGAGGTCACACAGTCACAGGGTCATACAGCACAGCAGGAGCAGACTATTTCTGCATCGTAACTACAGTCACGTCATAGTAGAATTCATCAAAACATGCTACGGATTTTATATTTTTTTCTTGGCATATGATTCTATTTGACAATTGTTCCACTCCCCCAATGTCACAAACTCTTGGCACAATTTAAAGTTATTGTAGGCTTTAGGATAGTCTCAGTAACATGCCTTAGGAAGCAAGTAATCCATTCAATTTACTTTCCATGTATTGTATATTTGTAGCCCAAGACAGGCTGCTCAGTTTTAAGAGGATTTATTTGAAGGTATAGTTATGTATACCTGTATATATGTGTATGTCCGTGCCACTATCACTTTTGCTCTGAAAGTAAATGGCATTAATCCCTAGTAACACCCTGTGCAAGTGGCTTTGTAGAATCTTTTAATCTCCTTTGTTTCTCTTTGAGTTGACAGGAGAAGATTGGGTTAGATATAAGGAAGAAGTTCTTTACTGTGAGGGTGATGAGGCACTGGAATGGGTTTCCCAAGGAAGTTGTGAACGCTCCATCCCTGGAAGTGTTCAAGACCAGGTTGGACAGAGCCTTGGGTGACATGGTTTAGTGCTATTTGTCCCTGCCCTTGGCAGGGGGGTTGGAACTAGGTGATCTCAAGGTCCTTTCCAACCCTAACTGTTCTATGATTCTATGATTCTGTGACAGAGAATCATGACAGAAAGTAGGCAAATGAAGGTTGCTGTATTTATAATGCAAGAATTACTTGGGATTTGTAAGATTTATGAGAGTATCTACTGGTAAGAATTATATTTTTAAGTTGTGCAAAGTGTATATATTTTGTTCCATTTATTATATAGCTGAATACTTAGCCTGTGGACAGATGTTCAATTTGCAGACAGCTGTGTTAGTTTAAGATGACACTATCCCCAGCTGTTTGCTGCCAGCATGTTACTGAACACCCTTGTCCATATAGCTCTACGAGGCTTTACTTGGGTTTCTTAGTTTAGCTAGGGCAATGTCATTTGGGCTAGTTCAGACAGCGTTGGCCACTGCTGCTAAGGTGTCCTGGAGGGCCTGAAATATTGCTCCTACAGTGCCTTCTGATTGGGGTCCAGAAGTAGCAACTTCACACTGGTGAGCCCTAAACCTTCTGGGAGCATCTTTGGTTGGCGAGCCAAATCCCCTGCAAGAAAGTATTCACAGTCTCCTACACACTGTAATTATAAATAGATTGTGGATAATAATCTTCTACATGGATCTTCAGCTGGGACAATATCTTGGGTATATAGGGAGCAATTCAGGCATCTAAGCAAATGTATCTAATGCCATTTCAGCTATCTAGGCTGTTGCAATGTTGATGTCTTTGATATTTTAGGCTTAAGCTGGCAGCAGACACCTATTTTTAGTCATCCTACTTTTTTCCTCAGTGTCGAATAGCGCTCACTGACAGAAGGTAATTGCTTTGTTTGGAGAGCTACTAGAAAGTTTTATACAGCACAGCCTGAACCCAGTGAGCTGCAGATTCAAGGATTAATTTAATGATGTTTAAATAATTTGAAATCCTGAGTTCTTTTTGAGGAAGCTTCTTAACAGCATTATAAAAATAATGTCTCTATAGACATAATAAAATATTTCATTATTCAAACCTTTTCCTAAGGGAAGTAAAAACTCCCTCAGACTTTCTTGGTTAGAGTCCTGGAGACATGTTTCTCGTAATGTGATATCTAGGAGCAGCTATGAAATGTCAATATTAATGCTTGTATCTTTGCAATTTTACAGACCAAAAAAACCCCCAAAACCTAACAAAAACCCCAACTACAAAACTTGCACATTTTTCTCAGTGTCTCCTCCGTGACTGGGAAACAGAAGTGTAAGGTCACAACAGAATATTCTTGAGATTGTCGTGTAAAAGCAAATGGCCCTTAAATTACTGGTTTACACTTCTTGCATGAGAAATGGGTCAGGTTTTTACGGCAAAAGTCTTTGCGTCTGGAGAGAGTGCTTGTTCTCTTTACTCTGTGGTTTGGATGTGTAATGGGGGAACACTTTCGTTGCACTGGAGAGTGCATCTAACGGTGAGAGGTGTGGATTTTATACATTTATTGTCCATTGTTTTCTCTATGCAAGTTTTTGCTATTTGAATATAATTCAAAGGGATAGTCCTTACCACTTCAAGCAAATGACTGAGTTATAAGTAAGTGATTCCACATGCTGTTTGAGAAAGAGCCTTTATGTTAGCCCTTCACTGTGCTAAGCCTACAAATCATGCTTGTAAGACCTTGTCTTTCTGGTTTTGACCTATTGCTTTAAATTCAGTGTATCTATTTTAGCTGCAATTTAAAACAAATTGTCCCACAGTCTGATGAAGACTACTTACTTTCAGTGCCAGAAAAGGGCATATGTCACAAGAAACAATCTGCACACGTACTTCACTGTTGCTTATTTGACAGATGACCTTGATGTGAATCTCCACTGGGGGTTGAGACTGTTCATGTCCATGTTTGGTACAGGTTGTCGTGTTACTATTTTTTTCAATTAGGGCAAAGTTACAAAGTTCTCTTAATTTTTGTCTCAACGCTTCTTGACATCATCCAAAAAGAACAATTTTGTTCTTCAAGGGAGGAAAATCAGAGGCCAGAACTCTCACTTACTGTACACTCATTTTCAATGTTTTACAGACACCCAACATCCAGATACCTCAGGCTGTACTAAAACAGAATGAGACTCATAAGGTACAAAGAGACTGAGAAGGCTACTGCATATGCCCATATCTGCCTTTTTCTCTAAAATACCAGCAAGGAAAAAGTTGAATTAAGAAGCATACAATCTTTGGGTCCCACGTTTTCTCACTTCTAAGCATAACCATGAAATAATATTCTAATAAATGATAGTTTTATAGGCCACTACAGAGAAGTGGGATGCATCTTTAAGACACATGTTCCAGCGCCCTTTCTGCTTTAGGCACCACAGGACACTGAGGGATTGAATAATTAAGTTCAACAGAACGATGGAGGAGTAAGACTGGGCTATTACAGGGTCACACATTATGGCTGTAGACCAAGAAGAATATAATTGAGTTTTCAACATAAAGCAACTGCAAATACTTCATATAATGAATCTCTGCATTCTCTTTCCTTCTTCCGGTCCCTCTCTGCTCACAGCCTACAGACTGTCAACATTTGAGGGTAAGTACAAAGTGATGTTTGAGTATTCATATGCAAATTGATAACTATATGACTTAAATTCATAATGACTCACCTAATAACTAAGACTTTTTTATTTGGGGGCTTGAGCAATGCAAATAATAAAGAAATGCAGCTCTTAATTCATTGTTCCATGTCACGAATCTTTTATCGTTTGTATACCTATGGTATCTATAAACTGAAGCATGAGGGCAACCGGATTAACAACGGTGTTTTATTCCAATCATAATGATTTCAAGTCCTTTGGAGGAAAAATATTCCTTTTAATATGCTAAGATGGTTTAAGAAAACATTTCCTAGTGCCTAAATATTCCAGAAGCTTGAGTTACATGATGTTTTTCTTAATTTTTAAGTAAATCCACATTCTCCATAACCCTTTAGGATGATTTTTTATGATATTGTGTGTATGGTGTTTTGTGGTGACAACATTCAGTGGCTGCTTGAAACTTCACCCATACAGCAGTTGAAAATGACACATTTCCCACTGTTGTAAAAGGAGGTAGAGAATCAGAGTGAGCTTCTTAGAGGGCCACTGACCAGACTAAAAAACCTCCTTAAAAATTGCCTTCAAAGCTAGAGTCCACAGCACTTTTTTTCAGGCTTTGTATGTTGTTGCTAAATTTTTGTTATGGAGGTGGAAATTCATGCAATTTTCTTTGTGTATTGGTTTTTACTCTGTTTCCATTTTGTTGCATACTTGTGTCATGATTCAACCCCTAGAAATAGCCGTGTTCTTCTGGGCTTTTAATGCTCTAACATCTTGGCTTTCACAGCAAACAAGCTTATTTAGCACCAAGTTACCCTGTGTACAAAAACCATTTCTGAAGCTTTTGTGAGTTGGAGTTGCATTCATCTGAATGGTAGACTCTTCTCAGTCTGTTTAGCATTATACCTCATTCAATAGACAGTTTAATGGGTGATCCACAGCAGTACATTACATTTTTGAGCTCTGGGAATAGACCAGACCAGGATTGGGGACTGGATTTGGTGGCTGAAATCCAAAAGCTTTTTCCTTTTTTTAAGTACCAAACATTGCCTCTTGCCAACTGGGATCATTTTCCCATCTGTTGAAGGGTTGTCTGCCCTTGGTAACAATATTCAGTTTCTCTGGTTCCTTTAGACTCACTAGTATAAAATAGAGGTAATAGAAGTTAGCAAGAATGGCAGTAAGCAACTGAAGTCAGAGGTATCAGGGAATCAGACGTCTAAGTGTGAAGGACCAGGAGAAGCCCTGTCTGCATCTGGAGTGGATTAATATAATCCCCATTTTCTCCATCTCCTTTTGATAAGTGATATCTCATTTAAAAATGACTGGGAGATCTTCTGCTGTGATGCTTTCTTGATTAGCACACCAGCTGTTTCTGCAAAGTCAGGAAGGGAGCATGCTATGATGGAAGTCTTTGATAGCAGCATTTATTTCATATGCCTGAGGACTTCTGAGTGTAAACCCCTTGTTTTCAGTGTGGAGTGTGCCAGGGACACAGCATATGTCCATTAATAGTGCCCAGCAGCACTGCTGCACTTTGATAAGCCCTGACCTCACAGAGTGACAATGTGAGCAAAAGGAGAGCTGACTGTAGATGGGACAGGCTGGTAACAGCTGAGCTGGGCAAGGCACAGCTGGCTGCTCCAGAGGTGGACCAGGTTGGGACACCAGGCATACCAAGCTGACATACTGGGGTTTGTTGAGCTGCTGAACTGAGTACTGAACTTGCCACAGTCCTGAGAAGTCTATTTTTCCTTGAGTCCTTGGAGTTTAAACCTCCACAGTGGTGGAATACGCACAGCAAAGGGCTAATGTGTATCAACATGGATATATTGAAATGTAATAGATGTATGCTAGTATGTGAAATGCAGAGGCTCCAAAGAAATTACTCTAATAGTTATTCCCTAATAACTGGAAAATGTATTAAAAAAATCATTTTGTGTGGATATTTTTGTCACAACACATTTCAAAACAGCTGTCATAGCTCTGGGAATTTACTTCCAAAAATATG
This sequence comes from Psittacus erithacus, assembly GCA_009867235.2. NCBI lineage: Eukaryota > Metazoa > Chordata > Aves > Psittaciformes > Psittacidae > Psittacus > Psittacus erithacus. The sequence continues at coordinate 45,315 of WYDI02015867.1, read as the reverse complement.
TTAAAAAAAATCCACTTCATCTGGCAGCAAATGACTTAAAAACAGGGACTACAGTACACAGAGGCATATTCCAAAAGCACATGATGTAGAAAACTGCTGGTTATTACTGGGTTAATCAGCACTGTTCTGGAAAGTACCAAAAAATTGGGTGTAGCTGTTTCAAAAGTCACTGGGATATTTTGAACATTTCCACTGGGTCAAAGCAAAAATAACTACACATCCTTTTTAGATGATTATATTCAGGAGACTGGGCTTGCTAGAATGGCTTAACACATCCATCATTGCAATTATAATTTAGTGATAATTACTCTATAGAATTCCAGTGTTCTATTACCACAAGTGAGACCCATGAAGAAAGTCAGCATCCGGCATCTCTAGGGCCTTGGAAGGAGTGTCTGTGATTTTATAATTTCCAGACTTGTTGTATTTAATTTAGGAGAGGGTATACCTGCTTTGTGTAGGTTAAAGAGCCCTCTCTTTGCTCATTAAAATGAAGCACTGTCATTGACATATCAGATCCAACACATCTCATTTACATGGAACACATCTCTTTGACCTACACTGGTTAGGACTTCCTTAACAAGTTATAAACACTTGTAGGCATCATGCCAAAACCTAAAAGCAATTTGTGTTTTATGAAAGTCTATTTAAGGTTCCCTTTCAAACTAAAAAACCCCTCAAACAACAAACCCAGAAAACAAACCAACATCACAACTCACATCTTCAGAGTCAGAGTCTCAACCCTCTGTAATCAGTATGTGACCAAGCCCATTTTCACCAGCAGCTTTCGTTCATGAAGCACAATGACTGAACTGGGAGATAAGGCCTACATTTCTGCTTAGAAAATTGCACAACAGCATACAAGGCAAATGTGATTTAATTTCCCGATACTGTATTTTCTGTTTTCTAGTGCTCAAATGTGGCCCCATATAGGAGGAAGGGAGGCAAGTATCAGCCATCTAGAAAATGAAGGAAATAACAACTAATGGAGACAGGAAGTGGAGAAGAGCTGAGGCTCTCAATGGTCAGTGTGAAGGTCAAAGCTGCTTAACATTAGCAGAAAACTCTCAGTAAAATTCAGAGTGCTGTCAAATCAAGCAAACTTTGTCTACATTGCAAACAGTGCTTTATTTCAGCTAGTTTAGTGGAGGAAAAAAATAATTATTGGCAGGCCGTATACAGCCTAATCCCAGTCAAATGGTGGGCCAAATCCTCAACATTGCTCTCAGGCTGGCGCGGGGTATCTATAAAATAGTTCACCAAATCTGGTGATGGTTTGAACAACCAAGAGAAATCTCTGAATGATACCAGTGCTGGTACCAGCCCAGCTGGGTGATACTTCTTCCCCTGCAGCACTCAGCTGCTGACACACTGCTTTGAGGCTGTAGCCATCAGTGCTACAGAAACCATGACCAGTGCAGGAGTTCAGACAGACCTGTAGCCTATTTTAGCACCGAGAAGACACAAACATGAGGTAACAAAGCCTTCTTTCTTTCCATGTTTTGGTTTCTGAATGTGATCAAGTCAGGAGAGGCCTTGCATTCATCCATTAAGAAGACTCAAGACATGCAGTCTATAGGGACATGGTACTTCTTTAAGATGCCTTTCTAGCTCTGACATTAACCGATTTTGAACCAAGGAAAGAGACAAAATAAACCACGTAAATAATTGTAATTGCCTTCACAAGAAAAGAAATCAGCCAAGTGCTTGATTTTTCACTTTTTTTTTCCCTGAGGAGCTAGGATCTAGCTGAATAGCTTCACTTTCCATCCAATGGCTCGAGAAAGGGGGTCTGGGAAAGGACAGGCTTGTCATCCTATCGCTCTTATCCGTGGCCTGGCTTTTCCCTTATTTGAAATGACGAAGACTGGCTGTTGCAGCTAATTCCCAGCTCTCACATACGCAGCTGCTTGTTGTTACCAAGGTAAGGGTGGGATATGTGGACAGCAAGTTCTGTGGTACAAAGTATTTTGTCCAGGCTTTTCCTCTTAGACTGCCCTGATTCTAGCCCCATCCCTTCCCTGAGACCAAGAGGGAATGGGCAACTGCAAAAGGAAGGACTCTTCCTATCATTGCAGGTGGGGTAGAGGAATACTATACCATAAATAAAAGAAGAGAGTTGAAAGAGAAAGAAAAGAGCTACTGCTTTTAGTAATAGCCACTCAAAATCTGACAATCTTTTCATCATGCCCCCCTCATGGGGGGACCTCTTTTGCAATCTTTATAAACTTTGGCCACCCCAAGTGTGATATTGATGTTCTTATTGTGGCAAAAGTCAGCCTTGTCTGCACTGAGAGATCTAATCCAGCTCTGCAATAGAACTTCATTTCCAAAAAATATTGAGCTACATCAGTTGGAGGGCCTTCAGGTTATCCAAAAATAACTAATCATTTTTTTTTTCTAATGCTGATGTGCCTTTGTTCTATGACAGATTTCTGGAGGCAAATGCTACAGAATAAAGTAATGAGCCATTTCTTGCAACACTCAGTTTGGGTTCAAACCGGAAAGTACAGATCCAAGTTCTACTGCCTTGGGGATTTTTTTTGACATGAGGCTTGGATCCAGCCCATTCTAAAGAGCCGCTATACATGCAAAATGTTGAGTTTGCTGTAGGTTTGGACTCTTTCCACTGTCAAAGTTCAGAAGGTTTTGTCTGGGTGTTTTGACATAGGCCTATCTCCATTTTAGCTTTGGAAACAAAAAAACCAAATACCCTTGCAAATATGCAACTTACCTATCATGTGCAGAAACAATTTCAGCCCTCCAGGTAGTTACTCATGCACTGACACCCATTGTTTTCAGTGGGCTCCATGTGTGAGTAATTATGCACCTGGGAACAGCCATTTGCAGGATCAGGCTGCAGCAAAATAACACCCTGCTGAAAACTTAAAAGGTAGCTGTAACAGTTGATTGGATTGGTGTAGACTGCTAGCAGAGAGGCTGTCCGGATGCAGGCTATTGTCGCTCTCATTTTAAGAAGCATTTTTTTAAACAGTTGCGTTTCTCTGCCCTTGGTTTCCAGAGCATCTCCTTCACCCCCTTCTAGGAGGAGACAGGTTTCAAATGCATGTTAACAAATTCAAATGCTACAAATGAATTTTACAGTTCTCTGTGCTGGTTATTTTCACCTCATGAATCCAGAAGTGTCTATGAATTTGAAGGATTGTTTTGGGGGGATGATCTCACCTCGCAGCTTTACATATTCTCTAGTTTCATTTTCCCCTGCAACTCCGTTCACTCAGCTAGCAAGCCAGACTTTCCAGAAAAGTGCAAACTACTACTGCTTTTCTTCCTCTTCTTTATGTTTCCTGCTGTGTTCATCACCTTGCGGTGGGGAACAATTTTTGTCCAGGAATAGTAGTTATTTCTTATGTTTTTAATATTTTGTGTACTTTTTATGTTCTAAAAAGCAGAATTTTACTACGCCACAGATTAAATAAATCCCATGCTTTCAAAAGTGATACAATGGAAGTTTCATCTTCACGAGCACAGCTGCAAATGAGGCTTTAATTGCCAGTTTAGGAAAAGGGCTGAAAATGTCTAGCCAGTGCAAATGCAGTAAATTTGAATGGTCAGAGCAATAGAGAACAGCCTGTCTAGAGGCTAGAAAACATTTCCATGAAGCATGTGGTATGTAGTATGTGACCAAACATGTTTCTAGTTTTGTTGCAGAGATAATGAAAAGTGAAACAATACTTCTTTTAGTTAATAAATCTTTTGCTAGTGTTTGATCATCTTTAGACTCCTTACTTTGCATCATGTTTTTTGTTTTCCAGAGTGAAAGGAGAAATATGTTTTAAGTGATATGTGCTCTTTCCAACATTTTTTGTTTGCCTCTGTGAAGCTCAAGGAACCTTTGCAGGTGTCGGGAACTATTCAAACCAGTGGATGGATCAATTATAAAAGACCTTAATGAGAGTTTCAAAAAAAAAAAAAACCACAACAAAAACCTCCTCAGAACTTCCCTATAGCCCAAAATCTGTATTCCTATTTCAAAGCCTGAATGTCAGAGCGATTCTCAACAAGAGTTCATCAGACCTTAATTCACAGGAACAAAACAACTTTTCTCCTCCCCAGAGCTTTTCTTGGAAAGAAACACAGTATTCTGTTAGTCTGAAAAAAACCCTAAAAAATGGGTCATAGGAAAACAGAAAACATGGAAAATTGCATCCCCAAATGGTTAAAGATTTACAAGCTTATAAGCAGCTGGCAAGAGGGTCAGATGCTGGGGTATGTTATTGCAGTTTCAATGATAGGTGGTATTATTAGCTCAGCCTGGAACTGGTATTCTTATGGGATGTCAAATATGAGATGTTACGGAAATATTTCATTATATAATAAATGGGCTTCTCCAAGCTTGATCTCTCCACATTTTGCTGCTTACTCATCAGTTGTTTCTGAAACATTGTGTCTTTGACGTTGCTACAGAGACTGCCAAAAGCCCAACAGCCAGTGCCAGCTGCGACTCTTATTTGCGTCGCAAATGCACTCCCAGAGGGCATTTGCTTTATTTTAATGTTCACTATACCCCAGTTATGTATTCATTCAGGTTGTCTGTTTTGTGTATTGAAGGGAAATGCAGTTCAGGAGGGTTTTGAGAAGCGGTGTCTCAAAACTCAAGATAAAGAATTGCATTCAAAAAACATTAGCTGGAATTTTTGCTGTGGCTTCTTACCTACATTAAACAATGATCCAAAAAACAAAGCAAAAAAACCCACAACCAACCAACACCAACAACACAACCCGCTGATTTAGTTGAAGACAGCAAAGATGCAAAAACTATTTTAATGCTGATTTTACAAACAATGAAAATATGATAACATTCTGTGTTATATTATGTTATATAAAGCTTGTGTGTTAGTTTTCTCACTCACTTTAGAATTGTTTGGAAAGGGATAGAAGAAATAGAAGTCACCAAAGACTGTAGTACTTCCAAGTGTCCTACTAAAAACTGTCAACATGTAACTAGAACTACCTCAGAGGCCAACGAGCAGGCATGCACTTTTAATGACCGTCAGCCGAAGAAGGCAGAATAACTGACATAACACTCTGACTGTGTTGGATCAGTGAAGAAATTAACACTTCATTTTACCATCAGTCTGTGGGATTCCTTGTCACAGAATGCCAAACTATGCAGGTTAAAAAAGAAAGTAGTTAATTCAGAGAAGAGTCGTCCAGCAAAGGCTATGAAATGTAAAGGTAAAAAACTGCACCTCAAAACTCCTGAAAGGCATCATGTAAGAAGGACGTTGTGTGAGAAATATCCCAATCAACATGCTTTTCCTGTTCTTGTAACAGATTAGCAGAGGGGAGGGCGCTCTTCTTCCCAGCGCTGCTGCTGCAAGGTGTGTAACAGCTTCTAAGTGCTGAAGAAGCCCAACGGCGCATGGCCGTGCTAGAGCAAAGGGAGGAGCGGGGGAAGTCACTGCATGTTGGCACTCTGCTAGGTAGCTCGATAATAAGGTCCTTGATGTGTTTGCTGCTTGCTCTTTCCTCCTGTTTTCCTAGATAAGATATACCCAATCTCTGAACCTTCTAGGTGGTTGTTTTTTCTGTGGCACCAGTTCAAACAATCTAGTGATGGGAAAGAGTTCATTTGCCCCCTTTCAGTTTGTACCTGTACTGTGTTATTACAGCTTCTGGACCCACCTCTGTTGATATTTTATTGCTAGCTAGGCTTCTGCAGTAGGGTATATACACAGACCACATCAAAGAAGAACAAAATGTTACTTACAAGTGGGAACTGCTACTCAAGCAGTAGCAACTACTCTCTAATATCTGTTGTTTTCCAAAGCATGCTCTGCATTTTTTTACAGTATCTATCTATGACCAGGGGTTGATTTTCCCTGGAAATTCCTGCATCTCAGCAAAGCCAGCAAGGTGTAAGCTAAACTGTACAAAAAGAAAATGAGAGGAGACTCATATATGGGTCTGCAGGGGCATCTTCCAGAGAATGAAATGTGCTGTGCAGCTCATCACTCAAAGGCTCCTTGCTTCATTTCTACCCATTCCTTCCTCATGGTGTTTGCCTGGATCCCATGCCCACATGGGCCAAATGCATACAGACAAAAATCAAGGGCACAACACTGATGAACAACTACTATTTTCTTTTCCCATCTGATCACACTTTAGCCATTACTGGGTTTTGCCAGTCCTTAACAAAGGGATCCAATCAGCAACATTCATTCTGCGTGTTGCCTAACTGGCCACCTCTTAGATGAAAAGAACTGATCCTGTATTTCTGAGATGTTATTTTCAGCAATAATTATCCCATTTGTGTGGTAGCTGGGGAATGGGAAATGATATGATTTATTTCCCTGAAACAAGTAATGGTTGATAAGCAAAGATTTGAGGATCATTAATATTTCAAATCCTTGTTTGCCCCAGTCTTTCCCAAATTTTCCTGGCTATTAGAACCTTGATGTTTAAATGTGTTTTATATAGCCTCCTCCCACTCCCAAGAAGTTCTGTTGCATTTTTGTGACTGACTGTTGCCATTCATTCCTTGAAGTAGGTAACAAGAGTTGTGCATTCCTTCAAAAAGAACCATCCCCAAAGGCTTACTTGAAGTTCTGTTTTAAATTTAAATCCAAAGTTTAAAATCTGATTATTGCATCTTCTTTTTAAAAGCACGTTTTAAACATGCTTTTAAGTTTGTTCGCATGTGGAAAATATTTTCAGTTAGAAAAACAAAGTTAATATATTTATTCATACAAACTGAGTATGTGACACGTGGTACAAGAGACCTTCATATGTATGAAAGTTAGCCATATGAATTTTATTGCTCCTGCTGTTCCTTATGTGAGTCTGCTGCTGATGTGGCTAAATACAGTTTGGCCTATTGCTTTGCAACAGACAAGGATGTGTGAGTGCCTGTCCCTTTCTATAGGCTCATAGAAGACCCTTTAACTACTGATGTTCACTTAAGGACCATGCTTTACTTGGTTTGGTTTTGTTTTGGTTTGTTTTATTTTTTCTCCAGGTCTTCTTAATGTCAGTTTGTTAGAGTGTTACTGTACACGGTATCAGCCAAATTCTTACCTCATTTTAGAAACTGTAAACTTCATTTAATCTCTTGGAAGTATATGGGGCTGCTTCACATTTATGGCAGTAAAAGGAAGTTGAGAATTCTGCCTTCAGTGCTCATCTGTTCTGCATAAGCTTCCTTAACTTGCAGCAAAAACATCTTAGATGATCATTCAGGTAACTGAACGCTACTGAACCTTGACAAGAAAGACGTTGCTGTTGTTGTTGCTATTATTATTATTGTTGTTGTTGCTTTTCCTTATTATTATCTGAGTAAATAGAGTTAAGCTAAGGAGGCAGCGGTCACATGCCCTTTTGGGCTTCTGACTTCAGAAAACCTGGTAAATGGATTAAGATAGAATAAGCAAGGGGAGTGCTAAGGACAAGAGGTAGTCAAGGTCAGGTCTCTTTTGATGAGTTCAGCTTGGTTCCTTCAGACCTCTTCACTGTGGGTGGTAACTGTCTGAGTTACCTAAGTGTTTACAGTTGAAGACATCTTTAGACAGGTTAAGTCCTGCCAATTTCATATTTATTTTCCTTGAATTCCACCATAGTCCACATTTTCCTGTTGTTGCTTCATGCAGATAGATGCTTACCAGAAACCTCCCTTTCTAGTATCTCTGTTTTAGATTTCCTACATTTAATAAGCGTTGCATATTGACCCATGGATGCTGTATTAAAAACAAACAAACAAACAAGCAAAACCAACAAACCACGAAAATCGCAAAGGGTTGGGGTTATGTTTATTAGGTAGTACTCATGTGGTGAATAAAATCTCTCAAACAAGATGATCAGTCACTCTCTAGATGGTGACTGTAGTCTGCATTGAAAGGTGTTTGGATTAGGTGAGACTTCCCAGACTGTTAAGAATGTGTCCTACATGACCATTCCAGCATGCCCATGATCCATTGGTAATTATCTTAAACTACTAGCAAAACATCTCTTAAATGCTTTAACTATGTACAAAAGACTGTCCTATGTGACCATTTCTGCAACTGCAGTTTCTGCTATTGATAAGTATCTTGTCTATGTACAGCTTTGTTACTTCTACTGTAAGAATTGCCAGAGGAAGCCTCCTTAGTGTAAGTTCTCCAAACCCTACAGGTCCATTAACCTAGGGGGTTAATAGACTATTAAAGCATACCAGTAGTGCCTATCTGTTGGTCTTGGACAGTAGGAGATGCCTAAGGGGATCCCATGACTCCCCAAAACTTGCTTCTAGAGTTCTCCAGGAAGTACTTTGCAGTGAAGGTGGCTAGGACCATGTCTCCAGCTGGTCCATGCTCTCCATTAGCCCACTCTTATCTCAGCTGGGCAGGCCCTGGGCCACCCAGTCAGTTACAGAGTGCACTGGGGGAGTGCACAAGCGCAGACTTCATACCCCGCTATACCACATCTATAACTACAGGACAAACTTGAATTCAGTCTTGTTGCATTTATAACTTAAATTTCAAAACCCTTGCCACATTAGAAATTAAGTGCTTACTACAGGATCACTGCTAGTTTCTTAGGGCTGCATTATGGCTTCTCTGAGAGGGTTTGTGTGGACAAAGGAAACATTGCACAGCTCTGCAAGGGGCTGTTTTGATACAGACTGGAATTTTAGCTGTCTTTGTATTAAAATTTGGAGATGAGTCCTACACATTCATCTCACTGCCAGAAGTTAGTCAAGGAAGAGAAAGGCAGTTATGCTTTAGAGCAGAATAAAGACAATAAAAAAAGGCAGAGGTTAGAATACAACAGAAACACCATTTGAGAGAAAATGAAAACAGTTGCTACATAACTAGAAGGCATTTCAGCTTCTCAACTGGTTGCACGTGTAGACAGCTTTGACAAAAATATTTGCATGCTTAGATTTATAACAAAAATTTTCCCACAAGGGTGACATGCATTATTGCAGACTCAGGCACTGAGGTAACCAAACCAAATTAGCAGAAATAGAAGGCATTTTGGGGGCACATGAGGAACATGTGCGCAGCTCTGCTTACCCACTTTCCCATATATACATGAACACACTCGTAGCTAATTCAGGTCTATGTGCTCTGGGATGTTTCCCAAGCTCCTCACACCTCACTATATGTATACATGTATGAAGATATATATATATAGGTACTTGTGGATTGACTGTAAGCATATATTTATATGTGCTATGGCTGGCACTGTTTTATTTCCTAAAACATATCCCTCTTGGACCTGCAACCTCTCTTATTGTGTGGCACAGATAGCAGTGGCCACCAGTATATAGCCAAAGCTCCCTGCCTGTGGTATTCTCTTCTTTCAACAAACAGTACCCAAGGGAGAGCAATGGTGCCACATTTTTCTGCCTCTATCTAGAGACCCTCCTTTGTGTTGGGTATGGGGTTAGCTGAGAGGCGATGGCTGGGAAATCTGGAATAGTGTGTATAACTTCACAGAATTTAAAATAATTTCACCCCCCCAAAAGCGCAGCATGGAAAGCAAGTTTCTATGTTGGATGTATGTGTGATATATGGCTTCCAATACAGTGTTTGCAGGATGAGGAGCTCTTGGGAACTCTGGGGCTGGGTTGGAGGTGGCGCATGCACCCAGCGCCCCTGTCTCAGCTTGCGGGAGTATTTGTATCTGGGGCCCTGGCACAGCTCTATGGCAAGGGCTGAAGAGGCACAAAGCACAGCTCCAGGCTCAGCTTCCCCAACTGCTGAGCTGTCTAAATAGGGAGTTTTGTTTGAAGGCCGCCTCCTGCCATGAAGGGAAGCTTATCTGCTGTGGTTTATACATGTTTTTGTATGACACAAAAAAAGATTGGTAAATCTATAAATGGTTTCTCTTTTTATTCTATTCTCTTGGCTCATTCTCTCTTTTATTTTTGTTTTTTTTTTTGTTTGTTTTTCTTGGTTAAGTTTTTTGTTTGTTTGATTGTTTTTTTGGTATGTCTATCTGTCACTCTTACTTCATGCTTTTTCATTTTCTCCTTTTTCTTTGCCTTGCTACTGTAAGGGTTGACATGACTGAGACTCCTAATACCTAAACCCTAAATTTGAGATCACTTAGTAAAATATTTACTAAGCCTGAGTCTGGTCAGTTTAAAAATTCCTCTATCATGATAAGATCTTAAAGCATATGTCACTATACTGCTTATTAAAACTTTCTCTAGCAAAATTTGAAATCACTATAAACACTAGTCATCTACAACCAAAGTTTGACCAGTAATTTATTCCATGAAAAGTTACCTTAAAAGAAAGTTGGGGTGGTGTTATCTCCCTAGCTTAAATCATCTACAGTGTAGACGTTTACCCCAAGCTTGCCACTGTAGCCTCCTTTTATGGTTAGCAGAGTGAAATAGGCACATTCTTCCTGAGACTTATTTGGCTGATTTCAGATTTAGACAAATCACATGTAGAAGATCCAGACTATTGCATGGCTTGCTGTGAGATGACTCTTACTCCTAATTATTGCAGCTGCACAAAACTAAAATTGAAGGTCATCAGTAGTTTGAAATCCAGTCCTTAAAAAATTAGTTGTAACACAGAATGTAAAGAGCTGGCCTGATCTGATTGACATCATGTAGTGTGATTGTTTAACACTTGCTGACAACTTCCGCATTGTCTCTCAGAGTTATGACATCAGCTTCCAACCTATCAAGAACTAGTCTCCTGTCATCCAGATTCACTCCTTTACAATCATGGTTGCATGATTGTTTACTGTGATTTTTCTGATATTTGTAGACATACGTCTGGGTAACTTTTAACAGATCTTAATAGAACAAGCTCCTGAAATCTTTCACTGAAAACAAGATAGGTTACACAGAATCACAGAATTGTTAGGGTTGGAAAGGACCTAAACATCACCATGTTCCAAACCCCTGCCATGGAGGGACACCTCACACTAGACCATGTCACTCAAGACTCAGACCAACATGAGCTTGAACAGTGGCAGGGATGAAGCATTCCCAGCTTCCTTGGGAAACCTGTAACAGCGCCACTTGGTGTATTGACAAGGAACGGTGAGGAAATCCTGTATGCTCTTCAAGTTTCTGCAAAGCTCATGTAGAGTGGACCAAAACCCCTTTCTTTATTTGACCTCTGGGATCACGACACTCAAATGACTGTCCATGGTATAAAAGCCTTCATTGATAGAGTCTGAACATGCACATTAATTTGCAGGGACACCCTGTGACAGTGCCCAGTGTGTGGCCACCATGGGCAGGAACATCCCCTTGGGCCTCCTGGGCACAGGCACTGCCTCAGGGAAAGCACCCCAAAGGCCTTTCTCCAAGGCATGGAGGGCGAAGGGGCAGCAGCAGCAGGGCTGCAGCAGGCAGGACTGCGGTGGCCCCATCACCCCTGTGTCATAGCGCCAGCACCCGGCAGCACAGCATCACAGTGCTCTGGGGCAGTATAAAGCCCAGTGCCCTCTGCCAGTGCTTTGGAGCTCCAGTGCCAGGCTCTGGCAGGGTTCTTGCTCCCAAGCTAGATCAGGCCAGCAGCATTTTGCTGTGGTTGGGAGCCCCTGAGATGGCTCCAGGTGGAGACAGAAGAGGCAGTGCCAGTTTCCCCTTGTCCCCTTAGAGGCATAACCAGCCCCATGGACCAGAAGCAGGTCTTGCTCATGTGCTCAGGGAGCAGCCAGATCGCCAGCACTGGGGTCAGAAAGGAAGTTCTCCCGGGGCAGATCAGCACCGGCCCCCAGGGGATTTTTGCCTTCCTCTGAGTACTGAGCACTGTCAGGGCTCCTGTGGTCTTGGTGCTCTGCGTTATCGCCTGGCTCTCTTGCACCATGAAGGTGGCCCCTCATGTCCTGCAGCTGCGGGGGGGAGGCTTTTTTGCCCCCAGGTGAACTAGCAAGTGTCCCCGGGGTTTTTTGCCTCCTCCACAGCCGAGCACAGCCACTTTGTGGGGCTCCTTTGGGCTATTGTAGCCCAAAGGCAGCTGCTCGTGCTTCATGCAGGTGCCCCGCATCCAGGGGAAGGAAGCCTTCTGCACTTCCAGGGTGGCCCTACTGTGGCCCTGGGACTTGCTGCTTCTTTCTGTAGCACTGAGCACCCCGCCTTCTCAGGTCTTCCCTGGCTCATTCTGGCTGGGTTCTTGCTCTGCTCTCACACCACCACAGCACCACTCCTGACCTGGCTTGTACATTTATCAGGCTGCAAGGGATGTTGTTTCAAGCTAAACTGAAAGATGCATCAGCCTGCTGCTGGCTATGCATGGACATTGGGTTAACGCTTGTGGGCATCAGCTCTGTAAGGTTTAGAAAAAGAAAATAGAGTCTAAACTAAACTAGATTAAAATTAACCAAACTAAATTAAGTCACTTTATTTATAAAAAAATAAAATACTCTTTCCACCTGTAATCTGATTTGTGTCTGACTTGTCTTTGAAAGCGTTTTTGGTGCTGAAAACTCCTTCACATTTCAGGTAAAGAGTGATCTCATCATTACGCAACTCATCGTGAGTGCAGGGAATGGAATGGAATGGAATGGAATGGAATGGAATGGAATGGAATGGAATGGAATGGAACAGAAGAGAAAGAAAAGGAACAAAATGCAATGGAAAAAAGGGAGTGCTATGGAATGGAATAGAATGGAACAGAAGAGAAGGGAATGGAATAGAATGGAATGGAAGAGAAGGGAAGGGAATAGAATAGAATGGAATGGAATAGAACAGAACAGCTATATTATGTTATGCATACAGTTCTGCATGACAAGCTCTGACCTAGGTCTGAGGGGCTATCTGCAGTGCAGGTCCCATGGGAGGCCAGACCCAGGGCATTGAGGTCTATGAACACCCTGACAGCAGTAGACCTGCTCTCCTCATACACTCTCTTTCAGACATGTATGGGGTGCCACTGGAGAGAGAATATTGGGCCAGATGGATTCCTGATGGAGCGCTGCTGTCCTCAGGCTCTTGCGTTTGGTTCTGTTTCTCCAAAATCAACAACTCAGGTATTTTTAAAACGTGGTGTTTGGGGGAGAGGTGGGTTTGGGAGTGGAGGGAAATCACAAGGAAAGGAGCAGCTATTGCCCACTTACAAAAGATTTGCAACCACTGAGTTCAGGAGCATGTCCTGCTTCAGGCTGAGGGCTTGATCTTCGAGCCTCGCTGATGCCAGAGATGTGTTCTTTTGCTAGCCAGTGGAAACCCAAACAAACTGGATGAACACAGCTTTCAGGATTCATGTATTCATTCATTTTCTGTATGCCTATGGTGGACACTTGCGGCCCTTGCACAGTTTGGGTCTGGAGCAAGCAGTCCAGCTCCCTCTCAGCTTTCCTGACACCTTTCAGCTACTGTCTGTGTCCCACAGCTCAGCCTCTGCTGCAGGAAGGCCTCCACCAGGGCGCACCTCGCCTCAAGAGACCGGTGCAGGCACTTTCTGCACCCCGAGCTCTGCACTGCAGCCTCCTCTCTCGTCGGCTCTGCCTGGCGCCGACGCTGCCACCGCCGGGGCAGCCAGGGCAGAGCTCCTAGACCGGACCCTGGCCCTGAGGCGAGCGCTCGCCATCCCGCTCCCAGCCAATTCGCGTTGCTAGCGCCAACCGCCGCTCCGCGCTTCTGCCCCGCCCCCTGTGAGTCCCTGCTCGCCTCAGTGGAGCTGCCGGCTCCCGGGGAAGGCCTGGCGAGGGCTAGAGGCTTTTTCGGTGGCTCTCGCCGCTCAGAACTGGAGCCCTTGGACGCGGTGTTTCCCTTCTCTCCGGAGTTGAAGGCTTCTCTCTGGAGCTGCTCACCTCGGCAAAGGACAGTTAGTAGCCAATGATGACCAGTTTAAATCTGCCATCCCTCCTGGCGCCGCCCCCTGTGAGTTGCTTGACATAAAGAGGTGTGGTCATCAACAGAGGTTTCTAAGGAGCCATTAATTTTTTGTGCTTCATTGGACTATTCGTGTTGCTTTTTTCCCTATATTTTTTCTAGAATGGAATCTTCACATAAATAAAGTTCGTATCTTTTTGTCAAGTTTATGAATCCACCTCCTAGAAAAGACATGTAAATCAACTAAATAACTTACCAAAGGAAAAAAGATGCTCCAACACACATACATGCATGAGAAAAACCCTGATCGTGACAGCAGCTGAGAACGGTTCCTTGTGGTTCCTATGATTGTTTAAAACAGTTAAACTTTGTTCTAAACTTCAAAAAATACTGGCTTTTCCCAAACATGTCGTATGTGCCCTATGTCCCCTCTGTTTGGCCACATCATATTCCTAGTCCCTGTCATTCGATCGTTTGGATCCAGCTGTAACAATGAAGTAAAAACATGCTGTTGTAAGGTTACAGTCATAGGAGAGCCACCAGCTTGCTGTCGCTGACAGTTCAGGTGAAGACAGTGGCAGTGGCTGCGGCACAGGACTCAGGCAAGGAGAGCATTTGGCTCATGGTCTCTCAGATGAAAATTTAATGTCCTTCAACTCCATTTCTGTGTGAGATGTTAAAGATGCCCTGATTGTTAGATCTGGTTCAAAATTTTCCAGTGGAACACTTCTCTGTTGGAAAATGCTGATTTTACAGAATTGAAACATTTCACAGGAACACGTTGATTCCATTGAAGGTTTCAATGGAAAGCAGGCTGTTCAGGAAGCCTGCGCTCCTGGTCCCGTGCCAGCCTGGGCTCCCCCCAGCTCCCTGCTCCCCAGGCAGCTGCTCTGCCAGCTTCCTGACACCCTGATCAGGCCTCTGTCTCAGGAGTAGGGTGTCTGGGGGAGGAAAACACGAAATGGGGGGCACTGGCCTGCAGGTAGCATTTCTTTAGGCCTTTTTTTTACTTTACAGAAATATTAATTCCTCAGGAAAAATTACCATCACTTCTTTCCACAGAGGAGAAATTCTGTTCTCTAGGCTGATCTACCAGCGAGGTGATACTGCCAGACTTTGTGTTCTCTTTGCTTGTGCATCACATATTTACAAATATGATCTTAGGTAGAAAGTATCCAGTGTTTTCACAATGAAATAGTGATGCAGCTGTCAGTGCCTGAAGCATTTGTTCTCTCTGATAGGCAGAAAAATATACATATTCACTGTGCAGACTGTCGTCCTGTTGAAATGAATTCACAATTTCATCTCTGAGAGAACATATTATTTTATTATTTTCTTTATTTCTCTTTTCCCAAAAATTGTCCAAGTGAGGGTAACTAACACTATAATACACACCAGAAGAATTTCTAAGCCTTTCTGAGAGAACTGTTTATACATTTTGGTTAATATGTCTGTTGGCTTAATCTTTGTTGTTATGGTCATAACTTGAACTTAGAATTCTGTTTTGAGGTGTGTATGACAAGCACCTGTAGAAATCAATTGTCTCACTATTGCTTATATATGCCTTAGAATGTGTCTTCATGCTGGTGCTATTGGCATGTGCAAGCTAATTATCTCATTAACTTTAAATGGTCAGTAAAACTACTAACATGTAACTAATTGTTTGTAAAGTATTTTGGGTGATTTGGATTTCAAAAACTTTTTTTAAAGGAGGTAATATAAACCCAATGTTTGTTCTGTGTTTTACCACCTGCAGAGAAGTGCACAAGCTGAGTGTTTATGTGCACATGCTCACAAGTTTTGACTTGCACTGAAGTGTCATGTTGCTGATCATTTTGTAGGTGGCATACTTACAGTACATCCAATCAGGGAATCAATAAATAATGAAGCCTGCATATTAAGAGAAGTTTAACAAATAAGAGCTCCTAATGAAAGTCAGTGCTGTGGATCTTTTTTCAAGGTTTCACTGGCAGTCTTCCTTTTGATCTGGGAACTGTTAGGAGCCATTGCGCCACAGATGAAAGGAGTTAGAAAATTCCATATCATAATGCAGTTAGATCGGTAATTCATGGAGCAGGTAATTCACAATGACTTGCCAGTCCTTTGATTGTGCACGGTTTATGACTATTAGCAGTTTCCCCTTTCAAATTTGTATGCTTCCATACTTCCTTTCTGACCTCTTTTTCATCATTTATAGTCCAATGTGGTAGTGAAAAAACATAACTGGTGCTCAAGTGCATGGCTGTCATTCAAACCCCAATGCGTTACTGAGCAGTCTGACATTTGTGACTACGAAAAAAAAAAGCATTAAGCAGGTGTACAGAACACTAACCAGGTCCTGGAACAATGCTTTATGGGATTCACAACTTGCCTTTAGGCTATAAACCTGATTCAGCCTGAGTTTTCAGGGTAGATTTAGTCTTGATATTTACACTCCCAAATGTATCTTTCATTAGAATATAATTGCAATATGAATGACACAAACACATTTCAGATGGAAGGTCATGAAAAGAGAAGTTTTACTGTAAGAGATTTGCAATGACGTGTTCTTTGAGGTTTAACAATTATCTGTCCTCAGTTTGTAAAATCAGGGGCCGCATCCTCAGCTTCAATAAATTGCTTTGCTCAGAGGGGTCCTGGCACTAACAGTTTCTTAGTAGAAGTATAACAGAATAAGGTTCAAATTAAAAGAAACTGAAAGAAATGCTGTTTAATCACTTTTAAAGTAGTCATCTGCTATACAGGTGTGCACATATCACATTTTATTTCAGTTATACTTACCAGGTTTCTGGGAACTGATGTTGCAGCTTTGCAAAGGTAGAGAGATTTCTACAAGTTGGATGGATAACATCAGGTATATCTGTTAAAAGAAGTTACTGCTTTGTCTCTGAAGGGCTAATAAAATATTCAAGTTGCTGAAAAAGGGCCACTAAAAAGACCATTGCTAAGATTTAAGCGGTCAAGTAGGAATAAGAACTGTGAGTCTGAGAACTAAACTGTTCTCTAAGGTGCTCAATTAAAATAATCTTTTTTTTATATATATGGACATGAAAAACAAAGTCCTTTTATGGTATCCCTCCCAGTTCCAGTAGTCAGTGGGTTAGGGACTTTGCCAGAGGTGCATCCGGATCACTGTGCTTAACAGCCATTGATAGACATATCCTTCATGAATTAGACCAATCTCCTTTTGAACCCTGTTATACTTCTGGCTTCTGCAGCATCCTGTGGCAATGAGTTCCATGATTTAAATATGCATTGTAATGAAAAGTGCTTCCTTGTGTTCACCTGAAGATTGCTGCTTGAAGATGTAAGTGAGGGCATTTGCCTACTGACCTGCTCACTTTTGTTTAGTAGACAGAGCAGGTTAGTCAATTCATAGTCTTAACTATATAGTCTTAATTTTTGTTTTTTATTATAGCAAAATCCATAGCAAATAAGAGGTGGAGAAGGACATCTTAAGATTGCTTCAGTACTGATGTATTTCATGTATGAATAGGAGAATATACAGGTACTTCAATTGGGAATGTTTTATTTTGACATTATTCCTGGGGTTGGTATGGCACTTGTGAATAAGAAAACAGTAATACTATAAGAAGACTCTGATAAATGTTTTCAACACATGTGCACACGCACATAAGTACAGGTATTATCAGACTGTTTCTAAAGTGATGTATGCTGATGCCTTTTGAGTAGCACATTTTGTAGAGATGTAGAGAGAAGATTTCTGGGGCAAAATATGGCAAAGTGCATGGAAAGTGAGGAAAAGACCACACAAAAGAACTGTTTAGAAAGAAAAGAACTGTTTAGAAAGTGAGCACTGGCAGCTGCTTATGAGCAAAAACAGAGAAGAAAGTGGAAATTTGCCTCCTTCTCACCTTCTCTTTAGCTTTGGACAGGAGTGGGTGGGTGGCATCTGTGCCCTTCAAGAAATGGATGGCACAATCAGCAACAGAAAATGTGAGATAACTTCAGCATTTCACTGCTTGTGTGATCACATGAATCTGTCTTTGTGTTTTTTTGGATTCTTGGCAAGGAGGAAAAAGGTTTTGCGCAGTTTATGGGGGAAAAAGTATGTTGGTTTAGGATTACAAGATATTTTTTTGTTCTAGATGAAGGCTTCCCTGGGTTTGCCATTTTCTTCCTCTATTAATATGAAAAATTAAGAAGGAAGAAGAATTATACAATCAAAAATTTAAAATTCAATGAAATTGAATTTGTAAATTTTTTCATTTTTTTTCTGGAATCTCTTTAAAATGAAGCATGAGGCCTTACTGAAACATGACATTTTGATAATTTTTTGATAAATTATACAGAGAACATTTTTTACTCTAATACTAATATTTTTTCCAAGCATAAATGGTTTACTAATTTTTACTAAAGAATTTTTTTCTTCTCTGTCCATCTGGTTTTCCCTCAACCTGTTGTTATACTCTCTGCTGTATTTTGTTCTTTATTTTTTATCTAAGTATTACTTGGTTTTGGTCACAGGTCTGCCAAAAATTCAACTTTGACATTTGGTCTGCCTGTGTCAAAGACTTGTTGAACAAACTGGTTGGAGCTCACTAGGTATAGATAAAAATAACCCCCAATTCATTCCTAACTTGAGAGGAAAATAAGCCTCACAATTATTTTGTTCTTTCACATGATCTCCTATTTGGGAGGGCAGTTGCTCACTGTCTGTTATTAAAAGACCTTAAATTTATCTGATCTTCAAAGCAAGTAATATTTGCTTTCTTAATGTTTATATACCTCCTAGCATAGCAAGCCCCTAGTACTTACTAGTGTTCAAGGCAATTCTGCAGAAGAGTAAGAGGAAGGGTAATTTTAAGGAGATCTTGGTGCTTTAGACCTCACTTTATTTCACTCAGTTTTTATGGGGTTGAGGGTGTTGGGTCAGAACTGAAACAGCTGAGTAAGGAGCTGTACAGAGAGCTCATTACCCCTCTACCCTGGGCTCCTTTTCTGTTCAAAGTAAGTCTTTTAAGCAGTGAAATGTCTGATAAATCGCAGCTGCCCAAAGAACATCAGATTACTGAAACAGCACAATTAGATTTGGCTCTGGATAAGAAAGAGATCATCTTCAGGACATAAGTGAGTGACATTCTATTAAATCTACTTACTTTTTGTATTATTTTAGTGGATATTTTCTTGATTGTCTTCTAACAGAAAGGAGAGTTGGGGTTTTTAATGAATTATACTAAATTAAAATTAAATTACTATAGCCTCACTGACTGAAAAAAAAACCCAAACCAACAAAATAAGAGCTTTTGTAATATTTTGCTTTTTTCCTTCTAGCTGATTTTTCAGCTTTGAATGGCCTTGAAAATTTGATGGTGAACTTATTGATGAATGTCTTTGAATCTGAATCTACAGTTTACATCTGAGATATGGCAGACTTTTTTCAAAATTAAATGAACCTGGAGAGCTGATGCTATTAGGAGGAATTCAACTTAAAAAGCTGGTCCTCTTAAGACTTCAACTTAAACCAACATCAGTGTTTCAGCAAAATAACTGATTTGAAGTTTTAGTATGAACAGTAGCAAGACTCTTATAAAATAAGAATTGAAATAAAAATCTAGGAGTGCCTGTTTTCTAAGGTACAGGAAACTTTTACTTGGTTTAACAGAGCAACTGTTGGAGAAAAAAAGCCTTTGTTCATGCCCTGTAGCTTAGCAAGCTTAAAGAAAAACTCTTCCTAAGCCTAAAATTTATTTATTTATTTATTTTTAGGTCAAAAACCCCAGAAGGACTAGTCTTCAGTCTTCTGTTCAGAGTATGTGGCTGCTCCTTGCAGGTGTTTGGGTTTTAAAATGTTTGGGCAGAACACCAATAATTTGGTTTACAGATCACGGTGTTGTCCAGTTTCCTGTGCATTATTGCAATGTGGAACAATGACATTACAAAAACTCGCATCTGCTATTAACTTTTTTTTTTTTTTGGTCTTTTTAGACTGTGTGTCTCTTCACAAAACATTGAGCTGTGCCTTGGCCAGTTACTTCAGCTGTTTACCTAAGTAGCTACAGGACATCTGTTTCAAGACAGGTTACAGGCACATCACATTTCACCTTCCTGAAGGGGAAGAGGACAGGAAACTTAATTTTGAAGTTCAGCATTGCCAAATCTTTCTGATTTCCATAAAGAAGCCAGACAGTGACATCATATCTACCGTGTGTCCCTTTGCTTTATGGCTGGAAATTCATTGCATGGTGGAAATGTTGCAGGAGAACAATTGATTTTGACTTTTGCCAGTGCTGCACTAAGCAAAAGTAACAAATGGTGTCATTGCTGAAGTCTGTGAGAAAATATTTGTAGTCATGGTTGCAGCTGGAGCCAAAGTCAGAAGCACTGAACCAGAACCTACATAGAACCCAAAGTTTTCCAAGGCCACATGTTATTTTATTTATTTGTTTTAACTTGACTAAGTAGGGTTTTGATCATTTAACCATGGTCCCTGTTCATAACAGGCCTGTGGGTTGAAGAGAAAATAACTCCTTGGTGTTTTGAAACACAATTTCAATTAAATATAATTATTCAGAACAAATGTTTTCACCTACCACATCATGTAACTGCAATCTGTGCTTCTGCTTTCAAGTCTGTTATAGTGAACACAGGTTACATGACCGCATAAAATAATTAACAGTGGCTGTGTGTAAAAGCAAACATATTTAGAAATGAGACTGAAAAACCCTAATCTCCAGTGTACTTAACTAAAACAGGATTCTGCTGGCCAAATCCTAAAATACTGACCCTTGAGCCGTGATTATAGTAATCTTCCCTGGAATTGAATGCAGGCCATTTGCTGCAGGGATGGGTGCAGAACTGAATGGTGAATATCAGTGATTTTAATTATATCATGACAAATACTGTTGCAACTAGATACATTTTTTATTTTATTTTTCTTCCCAGTTCCAGTTCTCAGCCACTCAGTCTATGTAAAGATATGGCTGTGTTCTGCTCAACGCCTGACGTGCTTCTCAGAATTGGCTCCATTTCAAATGTAAGTGAAGTGATCCCTGCACAGAAGGGCAAATTTACAAAACTACTGATGTAATATTCCGTTTCTGACAGAAGTCAAGGATTCTGGTGCTTAAAACCCCTGTCTGGATATTTCTGTCTTGTAGTGGTGATTCTTTGCGTAGAAAAGGGCTCCATGGCACATGTATGCTATCACGTTTCTGTTCTTTATGCTAAATCACAGTGAAACTCCTAATGAGAATAAGAACAAGGAATAATGCAACTTGTAAAATAAAGCTTTCGCTAAGCACTGTAACTCTTCCTGTCTTTACAAGAAAAGCTGCCATGAGCCATCTTTTTAATAACTTAAGGAAATATTATGTTACTAATGTTACAAACATATATAAAGGCACACTAAATGTTATGTCAAAGTTAAGGGTCTGACTTTTTTAACCTCAAAACTAAAGACAGTTTAACCAACCCACATTCATGAAAGAAGTATTGATAGACCCTTAACTCTTGTGAAGCTGGTGATTACTGGCATAAAGACAAGAAGTAACACATCCTGAAATATGTTACAGTAAAGCTATGTACCATGTAGTTTATAGATTTATAAGTTTCAGATTAAAACAGGATCTGATTCTATGTTTATCAACAGCATTAAAAAAAAGAAAAAAAACCCAAAAAAACCCAACAAAAACCAGCCAGTAAGCGAACCTGCAATACTACAAACCAATCAATAAAGTTTAAAAGCTCCAGTGAATCTAACCTATAACAGGTCCTTGTTTGGAGAACATGCTCAAGAAACACATGTGCCTTTAAGAGGTCTTGAAAGAATTTACACCCATGGACCATTACCATTTCCAAACACCCTGCAGCTTTACCAGCCCAACATGTGCTGACTGTATATCACCATGACCCTTTCACTAAAGCTCTTTTGACTGGAGTGCTTTTAATACCCACTTTCTCAGCTGAGCTCAGGAGTGATTTGTTTTACATGCCACATTAATCCTTTCCACATTTTCTGGATGAGGCAACCACAATTCCACTTGTGAGGTGTTTCTAAAACATAGTTATAGGAATAAAGCAGCAGGGTCCCAGACTTGACAACTTCCCTTCAGGCGGCTGACGAAGTGGGCTATCGTGGCTGGTGTTGGAGCTAGCAGTTGTGCCCGGCAGCAAGGGTGGGCTGCTCTCTGTGGTTAGTCAGAGGCCCAATTATTGTTGGCAATTCAGCTACAATTAAAACCCTGTAGGGATCTTCGTTGCTTTAATGTCCAATGAATGCTGATGCAGATTAATAAAATCCAGCTCGTCTTTTATAAGCTTAAAATGAAAATGCAATAGAGAGAACAGAACTGAAAGTATAAATCGCAGCTCCGTAAAACCCAAGAAGTTTATGTCTCACACCTATGTGATTGGAGGAAAAGAGCTTTTTATAAATGGGCAATTAGTGTTCAGTGTACTGGCTTTTATTACGTGGTAATTTTACAGTTTTCACTTTAAAGACACACACAAAAAAATCAAAGGCCAAATGAATTTCTGCTGTATGCATTTATGAGCTTTCTGTATTTATAATGTTAGCTCAATGTTACTAATGTAGGGGTTTGAAAATTTAGTGTTGTCAACAAGGCTAACAGAGTGGACCAACCAATTATAAAACTATTTTTACATGTCAGCGCTGTGCACATTTTATTAACAAGTTAGTATTATACTCAATTTTTTATGTGTTAAATCGGACTGTACAAGTAACTGGAGGACAAAAATTATGTTTCTACACCATTTAATTTATTGCTCTTCCCCCATAAATTTTACTTGCAAGTTCAACGGTGTGAGCTGAACTATAAATTAGAGTGAGGTGAGTCTTATATATAACTTGATTTACTCTGGTAATTTCTAAATGAAGTATCTGAATCTGCATGCCTGTCCACAATTGTCTTTACAGCAAGCTATAGCAATGGAATGGAAAAAAAGCAGTGGCTAATTAACTGTGTTCTGGTAGAGGCCTTTACAGTCGTACACCAGCTATTCAACGAAACTTCAAACAGCACAAGTAGCTTCATGAGTACTTATGTGCATTCATTCATACCATGCAGCAGGTGTCACCAGGTGGTGTCATTTCAATCTTCCAGACTCTTTTTATTCTTTTTTATTTTATTTAAGCATGCAAGTAAGAAAGATTATACAATTTATTTTTTTTTAGTTAGTGCTATATAGTGCTGTGTGTGAAGGGAGCTGTATTATTGGAAGGCCAGTTTGCTATTTGCCTTGATCTCATATTAAAATCTGCTCTTCAGGTGGGATTGCTGCTTGTAATCCCAATTTTAGCAATGAGCTGAGATTCCTGAACAAGGGAACTGCTTGCATGCTGCTTGATTATCTCTGTTCCAGGACTTATTTACATGTGTAAGTAAACCAAGTTATACTTAGAATGTAACCCCAGGCCACATTTCTGATTTCCCTGATCTGCCAAGACATCTGCAACTGCCCTGGAGAGGGACAATAGTGATGTCTACAAGTTCTTTCTGTAATTTGCAATGAGATATGTACTGATCTGACTTTTCAGATATGCTAATTACCTGCAGCTGGGAGTTGGGGCACCCAGCATTTGTACAGGTCTCCGGTTTGTGGCCTGACTGCTCTCCTGGGCATCAAGTAGAACTTCTCTGTCAGCTTCAGCAGCTGTACATGAAGACCTTGTTGACTGTACTTTTTAGGTGTTTTTTTTCTTCTCTGACTGTATGCTGGTGTAAAACTCAGTAGTACAGAAACTTCGGCATGTCTTCCCCACATTTTCTTGAGATAGAGGACTCTAGTTCTGCTAAGGAAGAGGAAAAGTGTTTGGGAGAAATGTCAGAAGTCCTTCCTTTCACATTAAATCTGGATTCACTTCTACAGGTATAGAAGCTCTGTCCCTGAACTGTCTCTCCCTACTTTGACTGTCTATTGCAAATACTTCCTGAAGCAGATGGGTGCAGAGCACTATGGCTAAGCCACTGTTTGTTGCCAGTAGGATAATACAGAGGGCAGTGTGAAGTATCCAATAAATAATTTTTGCTGTCATTGAGGACGTATTGCATCTAGTGAAGAAGAGAGAGAATACATGCTTTATGGCACTTCCCACCACCATTCCCTCAGTGCATGGACCACATTCCAGTATCAAATGTTACCTGAGCGTGGACATTCATTCCACTAGGGCAAAGCTGACATGATGTACCAAAAGTCCAGGAGCTCTCTAAGGCATTCTAGCTGAGCTTAGGTTGTGTCTGAAGTTCCTCCTAATGCTCTGCATTTGAGGAAGACTGCACCTGTAGCATCAGCCTGCACCCCAGAAGGAAAAGGACCATCTTTCATGGAATAACCAACCAGCTAGATATTGCCAGCCATTTAGCAGATACATTTCCTGAAGGGTACCCTTCATGGTGCCATCTAAAGACTGGATTCTTCTCACATAGAAAACCAGAAAAGTTTTGGCAATAATTCCTGCAGGAACAGTATAGACTGTATGGCCCTTGGACCATCATGCTCCTTATAGCGGTACATGTGTTGCACTGGCTTCTTCAGGCAGGCTCCAGGGGGGCTGACACAACTCTGCAGGACAGCAAAACTGTGTGAAGATACCCATGCCAAGCCAGCAGAGCTCTGACCATACAGCATGATGTCCACACTACTCAGCCTTGTTCTCTTACTCAACTTATGTAACTGAGTAAGGAGCTGGCTGGTTCAACATGAACTCCTGCTTTCAGAGTACAGGCACTTCTCCAGCTCTATAGGTTGGTGTGCACTGATTTAACCGCTCTACCTGTGCCCACATCTGTACCTTTGGCTCTTGAGTAATAACATAATTCCCAGAATGAATAAAAGAGTCTCTCTGCATAAAAAGAAAGGAGATTTTATATACATAGAGGGGATATGCCCCTGGTAAGTCCAAGCTGTTACGATTATTTGTAGCCTATAATGTTACCTACTACATGGTAGCATCACTTGTATGTCACAGAAAATGACTCACAGAAAACACTGGGCTGTAAGTACTATCCAGACAAATAGCTTTTCAAGATGATGGTTTGCATGATACAAACGAAAATTGTGAATCCTTTAGCAAGGCAACTTCCTGAAGCTTTGATTGTAAGTGTTGGGTTAAAAAAAAAAAACAAAACTCCAAAATGGGAATGTTTTAGTAAACAACTTGTTTTGTAGAGCAAACAGAAACATACTTTCATCTGTTCTTCTTTGGAAATTATTTTTTATGGGTTTGGATTGCTTTTATTTTTATTGTTTTCAGTAGCCATTTAATAGGAGTTTTCTTATTGTTTGTACCTCATGATACAGATTTTGGTTGTAAAGAAGACAACAGGAAAAAAACAACCCCAGAGCTTTTTAAAAACCTCAGGTAGCTTTTGATCACTTTTAAGATCCCATATTTGCAAAATTCTTTTATATGTCAGGGCAAAAATCAACTCAGCTGTATTTTGTGTTGGTATATAGTCTGAGCCACAGAAATTGCCTACTTCTTTTTTGCCTTTGGGCAATTTTTCAATCTTAACTAAACAAGTCCATAATGTACGCCTGCTGGCCAACATTCCAGGTAAATGAATAGCTCTTAAGGAAAAATGATGCTGTTTTTCAAAAGCTTGACATTTTTAAAATGCAAGTCCAGAGTTGAAACCTTCAATAATTTTTCCATGCCTATATGTTGCAAGCAGAAAAATGTTACACAAATGAATACATCTGGGATTATTTTCAAGCTGTTATTTCCCACTAGGGAAAATATTTAGAAATAAGGCTCTTTTTTTATTTTTTTTTTTGTGCTGAAACTACAAAGAGGCCAGCCATCTTGATGCTTTTCCAGATTTTTTTAATGGTTTTCCTGATTATTGTATAGTGACTTTACTGCCCTGTTTTGTATGCCCTTATATTCACCAATAGTAAGCATTTATGTTGGGCTTATTCCAGTTTTGAAATCTGTTTTGTGGCATTTATGGCCTAAAGCTAATAAGGACATTCAGTATTTTCTTGTAAAATATTGAAAATACCTTTTACCATGAAAATAAAGGGGAAATGTTTTTAAAATTAAAAATAAAAAAATAGTGACCTAACCAAAGGGAGGAACAGCACCTATTTTAAACTCAGGCAGTCTTTGCCATAGCAGTGAAGTGCAGTTTCCTAGGCATCAGGGAGCTGACAGAAGGCATCAAGCCCAAAAAGAGCCTCCTGAACTGAGCTCAGCTCAGTGGGAATCAGAGTAGAGCTCAGAAGAGGTTTGGCAGTGCCCAGGTACAAAATAGTGCTACTGGACCAGGCTAGGTTGAAAACATTTGATGAAATGGATCTTTATAAAAATGCCAGTTGGTTGAAAATGAAACTTCCCCACAGAAAAGGGTTTGGATGCATTTTTTGAAAAATGTGAAAAATCTGGAAGAATGTTTTATTGATCAAAGCCTTCCATTTTTATTCCCTTTAATAAATAGCATCCTGCTTGAAATTACTTTGTATTTGCAAGAAAAACCAACCATAGCCTAAAAAATTAAATAATCTCTCGCATGAAATCTTTTAGAATGAGCTAAGTACAATGCTCCTTTGGTGAAGACTTTTCATTAAAGAAGTATCTCAGGTTTTCAAAACTCTGTTTTTGTTTTTGTTTGTTTGTTTGTTTGTTTTGGGTTTTTTGTTTGTTTATTTGTTTTTGTGGGGTTTTTTTGGGGGAGGGGGGTTTCTTTTTGGTTTTGCTTTGTTTTGTTGTTTTTTTTTTCATGTGGTGGTCTTTTTCCCTCAGAAATATAGGTATTGTCTTGGAGCAGAAATCTGGTTCCTGCCCAGTGTGTGTCCAGTGCTTTCCTACCATGCAGGCCTGAACTAATCCACTTCAGTGAATGTAAATCCCCTTGGCTTCAATGGGAATCTAGCTTTTTCTGGGGCTTGTGTAAGGGCATGATCATTATATCCATTTTATAGACCGGAAGTTGAGGTGTAGAGCTGCCTTGATAACAAGGTCAGTGGCAGAATTATTGTCCTTGAGCCCATCTTTAAATGCAAATATTTGCCAGTGCTCACCAGGTGACGGGCAGGACCTGTCTTGGTCCCTGCTGTATGCAGACATTGCAATCTGGCAGTCAAGTGGCAATGCTTCCCTTCAGCTTATGTTTTCTGTTTATAATAGAGGGTTAATTTGAATAAATGCCTTATTTACATTCATAACTGTAAAAAAATTGCCTACCAAGACCCTAGGTGCCCCAGCGTGCTGCTCGGTGAAATCACGGTAACATTGAATTCATTATTCTGACAGGAACCCAGCCAGCCAGACGCCTACAGAAGCGCTTTTCCTCTCCTTCTCTCTGGGAAGCACGGTCCGCAGCCCTCTCCAGAAAGCTCTCCAGCTCCATTCATTTATTTATTTGCTGCATCGCCAGGTCACTAAATTCTGGTTTCTGTGGGCCAGGGCGGGGGGAGCTAGCTGCCGGGGCGGCGCGGCGGTGGGAAGGCCCTGCCAGCTGCCCCCTCCTGCAGAGCCAGCGGCGGGGGGAGGCAGCTGCAGCTGGAGCTGAGCCCTCTCCCCCGGGAAGGGGGGCCATCGCCACACATCCGACATCACCAGGGCTTCCTGGCCAGCCACCTCATCCCAATGTTTACAGGGAATTGCATGTATTCTAAAGGAAAATGGGACAGCCCTGGCCTGCCTCTGTGCGAGTCTGCTCCTGCTGCTTCATGTGGGATGGGTAGGATTTGGGCTTTTTTTCACTTTTGAAGTGAAAGTTTCACTGCATTGCAAAATAGGAAAAGCAGAAGAAAAAAGAAGAAAAATATGTCTACATGAACATCACTCTGAGAGCCTCATAATCTACAAGGCATTGCTAGCCAGTAGCTAACTATTACCCGACTGTCCTCCCACCCCTGCTTGTTAGGAAAGTTTAGATATTAGTTCCCATTTGCTGTTCAAAATAGCACAGATGGAAGGAAATGAATATGCCATTTGCTTTTTGTGACCTCGAGGGAGTGGAGCAAAAAATGGATTGAAAACATTGCCAGAACCCTGAAAATTATATTCTCTCATTCATTAGTTTTTCCTGCTTCTCTATTCCATATGCCCTCCTTTCCTTCAGCTCCATGGAAAACTATTGAGGAGCCAAAACCAAGTAATACAATCAAAGCTTATGCATGACCTGAATGGTGTATGTGGCTTGACTGGCCTGTTAGCCAGAATGGCTGCCATGGTTCCAGAACCACGGAGAGTAGCAGACTATGGCCATGAACATCCACAACTCTCTTACACTCCAGAATGTCTCTTGAAGTATTATTTGTGGATTAATGCATGTGAATGGTTCAATATAGCAAGAAGTCACAATGAATAAACAGAAGGGACCAGATTCTTCATAAGGATGTGCACATGGTTCTCATTTTACGGCCTGAACCACTCTACTTAAGTTAATGTAAATCCTTCTCTTGACTTCAATGGGAATGTAGCCTTTCTGGCTAGCTCTAGTAAAGAGCTTCGGCACCTAAAGACGGATGTATGTGGAACAGCATCCAAAGTGCTCTCCAAAAACCTGTGCTTGGCTGCTGCCTAATCCTGGAGGCGCCTAGTCTCACAAGGAACCTCCCTTTCTGATTTTAAGGTCCTATAGGTGATAGTAGTTGACCAGATCATGCCCATATCAGCCTGGTCTGAGCAGCTTATCAGCCAGTTCTTCCTTGGACTGGTCTAAGCCAGGAACTAAGCAGAAGATGCCTAAGACTTTTGAAGGCCACATGTGGTAGGCATTTTTGGTGCATCCCAGCATACTCTGGTGGATCAAATGCTCTTCATATCACTCTTCATTTCTTCCAAAGCAAACCTGAGAATAAGAGAAGAAAGGCTACTTTTTTTTTTTTCATGTTTTGTGAAGGTAAAAAGAGTAATTTGCTGTAGATTGGAAATATGATTCATTAATTATTTATTGATATCTTCAAATTCTTTTTTTCCACATCCACTCTCTCATGTGTTTAAAGGGAATTTTTAACTCGACTTTGACTGGGTGAAAAATAGTTACCTCATCCCTAAATGGTTTCATGCCTAGTAATGGCCATGTTCCCTAAATCAAGTTGAATGGGCTCTAGGTCAAATGATTAAATATGGACATTTTTTTCCCCCACATCTAAGTTTGGAAAGAAAACCTTCAGTCTATATTAAGATTGCAACTTATTAACAAAAAGGATCACTACTTGCAGAAGTAGGCTGCTTTTTGCACAGGTAAAGCATGGTGCTCTCAAGGCACAGAGGAATGCTGTGTGTTATATGAACACTGCAAGGTGGAAGTATTAACTCTGTGTCAGACATTTGGCAGAATAGAAATATAGGAACAGAAACAGAACATTTTCAACACATTCTGCTTTGAAAATAAAATAACTTGGCTTCTTAACGGTATTTTTTCATTAAAATAGGGGCTTTGCTGGAATATTTATATGTCAGGAGGAGCCCATTAGTCTATGATGATATTCTTTTTCCATTGACATTATCTTTTAATTATATCATTCTGTACCACATTGCTAGTGGAGGATCGATTTTTACAGCCCAGTTTACATATCTCTTCAGCATCTAATTCTGAGAAGGTGTTACACACTTTGAGGTTTCTGCTTCCCTTTTTTAAAATAATTTGGAACTCATGACTGCTTAAAAAGACATCAACAAAGGTGCCTGCCTTTCCTTTGAAGTCATATTTTGCGGAAATCACAGTCACTGACCAAAAGGTTTCAAAAGATTAAATTGTGCTTATTTTACGACATTTTAAAACAGCAGGGTTAAATGCTGGGCCAGCTGCCAGGCAGTCAGCAGCACCCATACTTTCATGTTCAGCAGCCAGACACATCTATGGCAGTTATTTCTGAGTAGTTATTCCTGAAATATGTCACTCAGACAGCAGAGGGGTGTTAAGATTTGCGTGCTTTGATGACGGGCTAATGAAAATGTATTTTATATATATGCCATGAGTGTAATGAATTTCAGAGTCAAAAAGAAAAAAAGAATGTAGTGGGCAAATTAGACACTTGTAATTCTCTTTGTCAGCACTGGCTGCTCCCTATGGTTGCAATCAACTTGTAGAGCCATGAAATCATGGATGTCAGACACTCTTGTCCCACAGTGCATTATCACATGTGGCAAAACTTCTCTTTGCTGCTTGCTCCTTTATACAGTGGCTGTAATGGACTGAGGCCCAGTTTGAACTCCCAGAACTGTTCCAAAAGGGAGGCTTAAGTCTTGATGTCATCTTTGATGAGGAACCAGAGGAAATAGAGGACACTCACGCACTGTTCATCCTGGGCAGCAACACTGTGGGCTTAGTGGACCTTTTTTGAAGTTCAGCTCTGTTGCAGTCAGGAAGTGATTTGCTCCATTTTATAAATTTTCATTCTGGTCTTTTCTTGCTAATCCTCCTGCGCTGCCTGGTTTCCCTTGCCTTGGTGTGGGTTTTTTTCATCTGTCTTTTTCCATTTTGAGGACTCATGGGCCAGACTCTCTATGCTGGTTTGTGTCACTTCATATTGTGCAGGTGTTGCAAAGCATTGACTTAACTGGCCCCCAGGGAATGTTCCCTGTGTAGGCAGCCATGCCGCCAGTGCAAGGCAGTATAAATGGCTCTCATGCCAGTTCCTGTCCCCATGCTGGCAAAAGGGAATGACTGCGGTACCCAGAACAGAGTGCTCTCAATTCTTAATGGGTACATCTTGGGGACTGAAATGAGCTGGGATTAATTAGGGTGGATTTGAGCTACATAATCTCATGTAGTTTTTTAAGTTTATGTAGTTCTGCTGCAGCTCAAGCTCAGCAGCCGCTGAATTGTGTGACCAGAGCAGACTCCCCATCTCCTGTTCTGAGTGGATCTTGGCACAAGGCAGAATATGGGCCTTTTATTCTTGTCCTGCTGGCTGGATGAAGCCCCACTGTCTACAGATCAAAGGGGTTTGATGGACTGCCAAAAATAGTAACCTATACGTAAAACATGTGCTTCATTTATAGCGATCATTTGGAAAGTTTCCTGCTACTGCAGAAATGCAGATTACATTGATTTACTGTCCAGTACTGCAAAATACTGGGAGGCTTTTCAATGACTTCTATTGTATGCATTTGCAGAAGGGCTGTGGAGACTTCTTCTTCCTTCCTTCCTTTCCCTTTTGGTATATGATGCATAATCATATGAAGTACATCTTTCTGAGCATTTGCATCGCTTTAGTGAAGTGGATTAATGTCTACTCCACACTTTGAAAGACATTGTCACCTGTGCTGATGTCTTAACCTTTGAAAAATGAAGTGCTGCTTCTTTTGATGTAAAGAACATCTCTCCAGTCTTTATGGAATTATTTTATTTTACCTCTTTCTGTTATCTACAGAATATGCATGTGGTCATGAATATTGCTTTCAGGTACTTTTTGATGTTTTTTGTGGGAGCAAACTAGTGCTTAACATAGCAGTTAAACAGGAAGGTAAACATGAGCACAGCCACCCTGTGTTTTGAGCACAGGTCTGAATTTGCACTTGAGCCTATCCGTACTGCAGCCCACACACCCATCCCAAGCCTATTAATGTTCTATTGAACAAAACCAGCTACTCTGAGTCCTTCCTAGAAGGGTCATAATACCACTGAAGAGACAGAAAGGTGCTGTGTTTATAGGCAGCCTGAGCTCAC
This sequence comes from Psittacus erithacus, assembly GCA_009867235.2. Lineage (NCBI taxonomy): Eukaryota > Metazoa > Chordata > Aves > Psittaciformes > Psittacidae > Psittacus > Psittacus erithacus. Next base: position 13,956 of record WYDI02015867.1, on the reverse strand, counting down.
GTTGTTGTTAAAAGGAAGACGTGCTGCATTGAGCAGCAGAAGCTGATGTGGACATTTGGAAGTAAATCAGGGAGTATACTACTGCTGTGTCCTCTGCCTGGTCAACCTACCCAGGCCTAGTCTGTTAACCAAATAGGATTTGAGATCTAGTTTACAAATAAGACTGAAAAGAAAGGAGATCATCTGCAGCTCTTATGACTTAAGAACTCTTGTTATTCTATGTACTCATATTGGTGTTGTAAAAAGAGTACATTTAATGAAAAGTTCACTAATGTAAGAAGAGAATAAAGTCTCAAGAAATGAGCAGTGACCGTAACCAGCGGCCTACAACCTTTCAGCCTGTTTGCAAACAGATATCCTCTTTGGTGGATGATAAAGAAGACAGACTTGGCCTTCACTTCATGACTCATATTAAGGAAGGATGTCATAATCTTCTATCCAAAACCTTATATACCTAATAATATTCAGAAATACGTCTTTTCCCTTCCTGATTTTATTTTTCTAAATAATTTTCCTTCAGACTCTAGCTGCTAATAGGCACCATAAGAGTTAATTATTCTACCTCTGGATACTATTAAATTCACCCCAATTCACTCCTCTGCTTCCTGTCTGTTAACGTCCTAAGGATCAAAGCTCAATATAACTATTTTAGGCCAAGAGTTCAAAATGCTACCATTCATATTATAACTTAAGAGGAAAGCATGAGTTACTTTTCCTCCTAATAAATCATATCTTCTTGAGTTATGCTTTTTTTTTTTCACTGAGGAATTAATTCAGTTTTTCCTATTCTATAGCTCTGGGATCCTAATCTCAAAGCTTACATCAGTCTGTTTTCATGCATGCATTTTGAGTCAATTATTTGGAGCAGAAAAAATTGTAAAACTAATTTAAAAATACTGAATGAGAAAATAATGAATACTTCTCAGAAAGAAACATGGATTTATAATGGCGGGGGGGGGGAAAAACCCCTCACCTTTCCTTAGCTATTTCATTTTTACTTGTGAATTACATTTTTCTGTTAGCTTTCTGCTTAATTCCAACAAGCGTTACTCACAGCCACTCCGTTTGCAACCTGGAGATTTTGCATGGAAGGGGTTATTTTAATTATCTTTTAAATGCAGTAACCTCAGCAATGGCTTGCAGAAGTTTCTGTGCTCTCCAAAAAGTGCCGGTGGAGCGCTTGATTTTACCCTGGAAACCATTTCAGTTTGAATGGCTACCAATCTGCCCTCCACACTGAGAATTACTAACATTTTCCGCATTGCATTTACAGAGAGACCGTCCGGTACAAGGAGATAACACCTGCACCTCACTCGCCCCACACAGTCCCAGCCTCGCTCTGCCCTCACACAGTCCCAGCCTCGCTCTTCCCTCACGGCGACGATCGCCCTACGCACGGCCCGCGGGGCGAGAAGCTGGGCTCCTCCTAGCGGCCGCGCTGCGCACCGGCCGGCTGAGGCGCCTGGCCATAGGACCGCTTGGTGACCTGCGCTGCCGAGAGCTCGCTGCGGGTGAGCACGGCGGGGAGCGTGGCGAGGGCGCTGGTACGACGGGCGCTGGTACGACGGGCCCTGCACGGAGTGAGGGGGTTAGACCTGGAAGGTTTCCTTCAAGGGGCAGCCCTAGAATACTGATTTCAGTGTTTTCATTCTACACAAGCACCTTAAAAGCCTTGGGCGCTGTGAATGCATGTCCGTCATCCTGCAGCCTTTGTATCAGGGCTGTGAACGCTGCCTCAGAAATAGGACATTGGAGATTGCAGCTTCCTAAGTAGTGATTCTGTGCTGCTCACAAAGTATTTTTCCGTGCCAAATACCTGAGTTATGTTGTTTAGAAGAAGACTTCAACCAACCTTCACCTCAGCTCATACAAAACACCCTCGAATGGAAGTCAAGCACTGCACAAATCAGGAGTCACTTTTGGGGTAGCATTGTGCAAACCATGCAGCACAGCTGGCATCGGCTCCAGCTCAATGACAGACACGTCCCCCACCACAGCCAGCATCCCCCCCCTCCAAGGACCACCTGCAGCACCACCCTTTCCTTTACACCTTCTAAGTTATTGCCCAGGACATCTTATTAGCCCTGCTCAGCTGTATGGCACAAAGAATGCATATTTCTTCTTCTGCATAGTGTTGTCTTTACCAGTAAAATTTTTCTGGGGCTTCTTGTTCAGGAGGGTGAAGAGATGATGGGAGAAGGGAATAACCCAGGCCAGCTGTGTGTATTCTGACTGCTCATTTAAGCAAAGGCAAAGAAAGCAGTCTGGCTGCAAAAGGTAAAATATTACAGGCTATATCATAAGGTTTGGATGTGAACATATGTACACAATGCTTCTTTCACAGGATTCCTGCTGTAAACTTTGTCCTTTACCGGGTGATTCAATCCTCTGTAATGAAAAAGCTGCCCCCACTCTGAACTTTACTGTTTTTTTTTTTTTTAATTTTTTTTTCTTTCCAAAGAATACTAAGAGACTAAAGCAAAAGACACAAGAAAATAAACTCCAGCTTGTGTTAAAAGAATCTTTCTTGGAAAATGAAAAGCCATGGTACCACCGGGATCAGCCATTCAAAGGCTCTGAAACTTTGCCGCAGCTTCCACAGCTGCTACAGAAGTTCATTTGATACAGCGCTGCATTCCCTGTATGGTTAATTCACACTTCTCTGGTAGGTGACCTATCCAGCTTGTGGACAGATAGGGCACTGAGTATGAAGACACCTGAATACAGAAGCAGTACAGCTATATTTGTGTCATCTATATCCCCTAGTTCAGAGAGGTGTCATGTTAAGCATCCCCTGTCTGATTTGATTTTGTGGGTTGCTGGAGAATAAGTGTTGCACTGTCTATGTTTTTGGCTGGCCAGGGTAGTCCAGAACCTAACTATACCAGACATGCTGCTTTTTTCTAGACCTTTGTTTGTGAGGTATGGGTGTATGAATGTGTGTGTGCATGCAAATTGCTCCCAAAATTCTTAACTGGCTTAGGACACTTTGATGTAATCCTGACTATGTCAGATAGGCACACAAACTCCTAGAAACATGCTGGCCCATCTTTTAATGTTGAATATCATCATGTAGCATGACAAGCACCTACTTTCTGAATAAAATCACTGTATCTTATATACCCAGATTCAGGAGACTATAGCAAGTGACTGTGTTTTAGAGATATAGCCCTAGGAACACTACCTGAAAGAGAATTGGAAAGTGTTCAATCAACATATCAGTTTATTGCTAAAGCAAGATCATATTCCAACTGAGAGAATATGAAAATCAATCTATCAATAGACCACAGTATTTTATTAACTACTGAGTGTTTTAAAACACAACAATGTGCAAAGTCTTTGTGCAAACTGGGTGCTATGTTTCACTTTTGGAAGTTGAATGTTATTAGTGTGTGATTGCTTTTAAAAGATTCAGTCCAATAAATACAAAACTGACAGATGTGCACCAATACAGCAAATTCTAAATATGCAGGTGATGCACAAAGAGCCCAGAATATTTATTTCCCTCAAGTATATTGTGTTTGTTATATGATAGCTGTTAGGTATGCTTAAAGAATGACTTCGTAATTGCATTCTTACAGGATGTCCTTTTGTTTTTCCAAGGAATATTCCTCAGTGTTTCTCTTTTCCATCAGATGCCTCCAGCAGGATGACAGGAAGACATTATTTCCCCCTTACTATACAGAAATATGTATCAGAACAGGACCCATGCCACACTGTTAAACTAACAATTGTTCAGTATCTTTTCTTCTCTCATTTCCCTCTTTCTAGTGGAAATACCTAATCTGAACCTGACCAAACTGACTGCAGACATTTTTGTTGACTTTATAGGCTTTTGTTCAGACTCTGTCTGTGATACAAGAGAATAAGCCATACAGGACAGGGGTGTAATTCCATCAAGGACTTCTGGTGACCTCATAAACCATGAGAGCTGGCATTGCCTTTAATGGGCACCATGTTGTTAAATTCCCATGCATCATTTTGCAAATATAGGGCTTCATTTGATATCGGAGAAGGATACCAGACCTACCATGTCAAATTGTTTCTCTTTCTTCTAAAGGAGCCACTAGTTTTATGTTACAGTCACTCCTCTTTGGTAGTGAATGAAATATGCCATTCTGGAAAATGAGTATTTTCTCTGGCAAAATGAACTTGAAAAGTATGTTTCATCGAAAAGCACATATTTGGGTTATATTCTTTTAAATAAACTTTCTAAAAAGATGGCAATAAATTCAAGGAAAGGTGTGGTTTGTGCAGCATTGGCTTTGCTTGCAAGTTTCTAAGTATGAGATTTAAAATAATTAATTTGTACATCAGTTAGAAAATATAGGAATGGAATTGCTTTGGGTCAGTTGAAAAACTAGACCATGTTAAACCTGGTTTCAGTTAAGCTAGGCAAGTTACCTTAAACTGCTAATGCCAAATGACCTCAGTTAACTAACTTTAACTAAAGCAATTCAACTGCATTCAGTACACCAGTTTTAGGACTTTGTTGGTAGGAATTTCCAGGGGTTCAGTAAGGTTGACTGGAACTTTTAACTTGTGAAATTTTTTCTATCAATCACCTTTGTAAGGCACTTGCAGATTTTTCCTTGCCTTGTCTGTGCATACCTGTAAAATGTTACTGGTTATCAATCTAAAAACAAGATCTGGCACTGTGTCTATGATTCAGGTAAATGTGGTAATAGAGACTTAACCTAAGTTTGTCAGCTTAGCTTTTTATCATATATGACATCAATATATAGCAAGGAGATGCTCTAAAAATTGCTCATTGTGATGACTTCATACCAGGAAAGGATCTGTCCTTAATTCCGAGAGAACAGATCAGTGAACTTCCTAATCTCTGTTTTGCTCTGGACATTGTAAATAGCTAGCTTGGTCCATTAATAAGAATATCTCTGAGGCACAGCTATATAATGCCCCTCTATTAGATGCATGCTAGGATATGGTATTTTTTTTTTATTCAGGTTCAGGTAGAAAACCACCTTGAGATAGAAGGGAGAAAGAGAATACCTTCTAGACAGATTCTTCAGAAACTACTTACTGTGGCCTTTCTGCTGCCTTAGTGTGCAGTCCCTGGTATTTGTCATTCTCTGGATAACTTTTGAACTATATGTATCACTGCTTCCTATGCCATATTGCACTGAAAAGGACATGGTTTTCACCATGTGCATGGCCCAGCCACAGGGTAGACCATATACAGTATTTCCCAGATGAAATAATTACATATCTTAGTTTAAAAGACTTAAAAGGATTGCAAATGTGAGAATATGGGAGAAAGTTGTTTCTCCAGTGCTAGTGTTATAATACAATGGATGTAGATTTTATACACCAAGCTCCTTCTTAATGGCGCCCAGAATTATTCCAGTTGTAATCTCATAGCTGAGGTAGTTAATAAATTAGAGACATATGGAAGGCTGTAGTAATGTTGGGGTGCAAGTTGTATTGTAGTAGGTTAGATAGTTTGTACAAGAGGAGGATCCCTAAGGCTTGTTGAATAAATGGATCTTCCCTGTGCTCCATGGAAAATGATGTGGTTTTGGTTTGTTTGTACTACTTTCTCCACATGAAACGTGTGTTTGGTCCAACAATTCTGTGGTTTCCTCACTTTGTGATAATAATCAACACCCTGACTGAAGTCTAAGCAGTGATGACATTTGTTTAAGGGCCTGACTCTGATTTTTGTTGCTCTTTTGCCTTATGTTACCTTCAATGTGCATTTGAAACCATTCTGGAAAATCTAAAGGTTCAGAGATTGTTGGTTTTTTCTTCTTACTTTTCTTACATTTAGAAACTATTTCACGTACCCTAACTTTCAGCCTTTGAGGATGCACTGCCTATCCAGTCCTGTGGGTCCAGGTTGACAGTAGCAAGCTGAACTAATGCCATCTATGCAGGGCTCTAAATGCAGTAGGTTGGGAAATATTTCCTGTTTTTCTGAAGAAACAGAAAAAAATATATCACTCGTAGAAAAGTTAATCAGTGTTAAAGTAACTATTTTTAAAAGAATATGTTATTTGAGAAAAAAGAAAGAATATCTTAAACCTTACTTTAAAGATTCCTGAAGCTGTGGGGAAAATCTATTTTAAGAAAGATGACAATGGTTCTTTACTCTCCTCAATAATCTTGTAAAAAATATTAATAGCTTTGGAGTAGATGTACATATTTTAAACTTCCTTTCTGGACAGAGCACAAAGAAAACCTGGCTTGTTTGTGGTTGTAGAAGAATCATAGGTGGGTTTGCATAAGAAACGCAGGTAGCTGCCAGGGACACAGAAGCCTCCTTCCCTTTCCCTGTTCTATTTTTCCATAATAACTTTTTTTAAGATGTTATCATTTTTTTCCCCCATTTTTCCTAAATAAAGTGAAATGTCAAATCAGCAGAGAATTAAAATATATTTATAAAAAACAACCAAAAGGGCATCTGATGTTTTACAGACATTCCAACACCTTCAGGAAATTTGAACTCACACCAAAGGGTCTGATATTCATTTGATTCTCCATCTGTGCTGAAGCACATGTGTGTGAGCAACACATTGAACCACTACAGTGGAAAAAAAATCCCTGCTCTTAAATTATAGCAGCTCTCTACAATTCTTCTGTAACCACAAAGACTTTGGTAGTTTTGAGACATTGCAGTGGCTTCGGGTGATCTGATCACAGAGCTTAGTTTTGTTAAAGAAATCCTTTTGCTGAAAGGTATGGAAAAGCTGTAGGAGAAACATGGGGAGCTGCTAGCTCGCAGCGTGAGGGTAGTTTGGAGCAAAGGGGAAGGGTTCAAGATGCTGATGTGACAACAAACACCCTATAGCCAGAGTTAACGCTAGAAACATTGCAGTGTAAGCTCCCTCACCAGAAATCCCCGTGCTTGCAGGACCGGATATAGTCATTAGGCCTCAGTGGGACTATGACCTTTCCCTTTAAGTATCTGTGTGATGCTTTTGATCCTTTTGACTCTCTCTAAGGGATAGATTAAATGTGTGGCACAATGTCTACTCCTGAGTGAGGATTAAGCCTGGCTTTTGGAAGCAGAACTATATTGCCTAACCCATCACCATTTATCATGTTCTCTGGGGACCTGTTCTGCCATTTTTCTTCCCCTCCCCCCATACTTTTAGAAAATCCCCTTCTCTGGGGTTTAATATTGATCTCAGCTGCATCGGCCTTGTTTTTACTGTAGTTACTTCTGATTTTACACTTAAACAGGTCTTATGTCTCAGATATCTTGTTAAACAAAGTGCTATTCTGAGGCTGAGCTCTCATGCAACCTGCAATCCTCTTAGCACATTTTTTGTGTGTGCATTTTAATAATAAATACCTTAAAATGATTTATAGGTTCGTTTCACCCTGTATTTCATTGGAATTCCCTGAGGATAAACCTTGCCATGTAATACTTGTATTTTGATTTAATGAAGCAGTGAAGCATGTGATTACCTTCAGGACCTGTGTAAATCCCATTAACTTCGATGAAGCCCAAGACCACGCTTTAGTGCTTCGCTAAATAGGGATGCTTAAGGTTAACATGCACATAAATGCTTTTGCTGAATCAAGTCTTAGCATTTTATTCATTTTTGTTCCTGTTTCTCTTCTACACTGTTTGATGATGTAATAATTTTGGTTTTGTAGTATCTTTGCATGCTGCTTCCAAGTTAGAAGCTATGATGGTATTGAAGATCTCATTCAGGGGAGAATAAAATTAATCCATTCTGCAGCTGTGAACCGGAGAAGTCCCAGCAAGCTTCCCAGTAAAATGAAAAAGTGATGGTATGCCACACTGGCTCATAAAAGTGTAATTTAAGCACTGCCCTCTCAATAAACATATCACATTTAGGACACGGTAATCCCCTTCTGAACCTTATCTCACTTTTCAACAGCTCTTTGGACTCTTACAGTTGATGCACTTTGAATTTCCTGTTGGTCAGGTAGCATGACTTTCCGTGCCACCCTCCCACAACCACAGCTTTGTGCTTCATTCTAAGCAGGCAGTATCCAGACACAGCCAGAAAACTGAATCCATGGTCTAAAATTCAGTAAAATCAGGAGCTTTTAGGTACTTACTTGGCAGATGTCAGAACTACTAGTGCTCAGAGCTGTGGCCTTTGCACATATTGCAACAAAATGAAGGAAACTCAAAAAAATGCTTTTCAGTTGTTTTCTCAAGACTCCTGCCAGAATTTTTGCCTTCTTTTCATGCTTTTTCCCTTTTAATGAGCTCCTGATTTATGACAAGAAATCACCAGCACCTAGGTTCTCTGGACTTATTAAAATAGACAAATTCTTTGGTGTTAGAAAATCATTGTAAGAACATATATTTTTTCCATACTAGATTGAATCATTGTAGGCAAGTGCCCTGATCCTCCTCCCAGCTATGATCTGGAGGTTGTATTTCAGCAAGAGGCAAAAATAACCCTTTCTGGTTCCTGGCTCAATAAAGTCAATGTTTCCACCAGGGGCAGAAGGATGACTCCTTTCTTGTCCCCACAGTATTCTGCATTTTATCTGTATCAAAAGATTTGCTTGCTCTGCCTTAGTATGTACAGGGTAGTTAATCTTCTAAAAAACGAGATATCTTCCTAGTTTCCATGTCTGAATTGCACTGGTGATTTATATGCGCACAGTCTGTTTTCACAATGTCTTTCCTGGCTGTCTTGTATCTCTTCCCTGTGGAGCACTGGGCCTTAAAATCATTGCAGTAAGGACAGGCAGTCAGTCTTCTTTAGATACGTATTGGATTTTACTGATGCCTGAGCCTACGGAATGTGCCAATGTCTTTTGTGGTTCTGGCAGGCAAACCTCAGGGAAGTGTGGACTTTTGGTTTGGTTAACAGAGGAGCTGGTTGAGACTTTTTAAGCAAAGTGTTCTTTTTTTATTGTTCTTTTCATCAGATAATACTGGGAATATATGAATAAGTTTCAGAAGGAGTTTTGGAACTGCAGGGTGGTGTTTCTCAAAATCACAGAGCCATATGTTAACTTTGGATTCTCTCTTTCTACTTTTCTTGTTGCAAAGTGCAGCTCTGCTTCATTCAGGTAAGGGACTTAAAAATGTAAGAATGGCCACATGCTTAAGTAGTACATGCTTAAGGGATGTGCCTGCTTAGGGCTGAGCATATACTGAAATATTCTGACTCAATGCTAACTGGAGTCAGTCATGTGCCATATAACTCTGTAATTAACAATAATAGTAATAATTTTTCAATTAATATTTCTAATAACTTTTCATTCTATAAAATTGTAGCACCTGCCAACATCCTGTAAAAGTCTTCACAGGGTTTGCACGTACCTTGTATGAGGTGTCTTACATGAAGAATCTCTACTTAGAGCTTGCCAAACACTACTTTTATTTGATATCTCTAGTTCTAGACTGTGTTTCAGTCATAAAATGCATGGGTAACCTCTTCCAGTGTTTCAATGGATATTACTTAAAGCAAAGAAGACCATTTGACACTCAAAGACAAAGATGGAAGTGTCTGAGATCACCTCTGTAGCGTAAAACAATTGGCTTGGAAGTAGAAATTTTAGGACTGTCAGGTCTGCCTGAATTGTTGGGTTATTTCTTGCTGTCTGGAATGACCAATGAGACCTCCCTTTGCTTTTGTCTTTGGAAGGCCCTTATATCATTCCACCATAACATGAGGAGTGAGGAGGGTGAGAAGAGAAATATGACGTGGAACTGCAAAACAGTCAGCTCTAGCTTCCACACTGGCAAGTGGGATGAGAGTTACGCAAATTTTAAGTTCCGTCTGAACATCTGGGGTTCAATTCACTTGCCTACACATTGATGGTGCTATTTGAGACACAATAAAGTACCTGGGATACCTGCAAGGGGTTGGCAGATAAGGAAAACTTGAGTCTTTCTGGAGTGACAGCTAGTGAGCTGACTAGGTATCTTTAGGGTTTTCAAATTCCACAAAATACACATTTGGCAATTGCATTGCATGTGCCATTTCTTTCATTCTGGTTCTCATTGTCTGTGCCGTGCAGATTTGTTTCAATTTACAGAAGTGTAGTACAGGTCTGTTAAAACGCCCATTTTGGTACAATTCTTCTTATTTGTAAAGGATATGCACAAAATCTTGTTTCTTAAGAAAAGAATAGAAACAACCAGTTATATTTTTAGCTTACTTGCAATATCCAAGTTGCTTTCGGCACTCCAATCAATGTTCTGCATTTCTTCTCAAGTCTACAGTCTTGTAACTGTTTCATCTAAAGACTTCTGGTTTCTTATTTGTTTTGATACCTTTTGGCAGTCATTCAACCCTGCATTAGATTCAAGAAATCTCTAGGTCCATTTGACTTTGCCTAGGGTTAGACCTTCTTTTGTCTTTGAATGTCGTTTTCTGCTGTTTCCAGGAATCTCCTCACATGAATATATACTTCACTTAACTTGCTGCATTCAGAGGCTATATAGATCAGTGACAGGCTATTGGTGACAGCTTTGAAAGCCTTGTAAGATTTATCCAAAAATTCAGAGTTTACTAAAATCAAGATTATAGGGCAGAAAAATGACTGGAACTGAAGAGAGGTAAAATAGTACCAAAGCAAGCCAGTGAGATATTGTCCTGGGTTCAGCAGTAGCATAATTTTTTCTCCTCCTTAGTAGCTGGTGCAGTGCTGTGATTTTGACTTTTGGAATGAGAACAGCGCTGATAACACAGATGTTTCTAGCTGCTGGTCAGTAATGTTTAGATTGACCAAGAACTTTCCGAGTCATGCTCTGCCAGGGAGGAGGGGAAGCCAGGAGGAAGCAGAGACAGGACACCTGATCAAACTGACCAAAGAGGTATTCCATACCACAGCATGTTATGCCCACTATATAAACTGGGGGCAGTTACCGGGAACGGTGAGATCTCTACTCGGTCAGGCTTGGTATCAGTTGGCAGGTGGTGAGCGGCTGTATTCTCTTCCCTTGTTATTTCCTTATCATTATTATTACTGGTGGTAGCAGCAGTGGTTTGTGTTATACCTTAGTTACTGGACTGTTCTTACCAAAACCCGTGGGAGTTACATTCTTTCCATTCTCCCCTCCATCCCTCCAGGAGTGGGGAAGAGGAAAGAGGGGAGTGAGAGAGCATCTGCGTGGTTCTGAGTTACGGCTGGGTTTAAACCATGACAGCTCTATAGACATCCTTTAATACATGTTAGTTGCCATGAAATATGAATTGATTTCAAGACTTATTTTGTGAGTTAGGTGAAGATGATTTAAATTCTCACACCAATTCTTCCTTTTCTGCTGGTAGACTCCATGTAAGTATCCATAATGTTCTGTGGGCTGGAAGGAGCCTCTGGAGATTGTGTATTATAGAATAATACAAAAGACCTTTAAGACCACCAGGTCCAACCTTTACCCCAGTACTGCCAAGTCCACCATTAAACCGTGTCACTAAGGACCTCATCAACCATTTTTTGAACGCTTCCCTGGGCAGCCTGTTCCAATGCCTGATCACCCTCACTGTGAAAAAATTTTTCCTAATATCCAATCTTAATCTCCCCTGGCACAGCTTAAGACCGTTACCTCTCATCTTATCACTTGTTACTTGGGAGAAGCGACCAACTCCCACCTCACTAGTGTAGTCTAACCTCTTCCTCAGAGCAAGTCCAGTTAGAGCAGGCTGCCTGGGGCCTGATCCAGTCAGGGACCAGACCAGGGATGGAGACTTCAGAGACGCTCTGAGCAACTATAATGGTTTGGGGTTTTTTTAACTAATGGTTTTCGGTTTGTTTGTTTTTTGTTTTTTTTTTCATATCTAGTAAAAGTTTTCAGTGTTCCAACTTGCACCTATTACTTCTTGCCCTCACAGTATGCACCTCCAAGAGTCGTAGTGCACTGTAAGAGACAAAACAATTTCCAACCAGGATACCTGTGATTTTCACAGGGTGGTTGCTTTTACTACAGCCTTGAATTCAGATACAACGTTTGAATGATATCTTGTGTAATTACATTTCTGACATCAACTTCTAGCATTATTATTTGAAATGAAGCTCTTGAGTATCACATCTTACATGATGGCTTGACTTTAAGGAATAAGGATTGTTTTGAATATTAATGAAGTCTCACTCTTTGGATTTGCATTCTATGTTCACTTACTTCCTTGAAAGTAGAACTGACAGGCAGGTTGAACAGAAAAATGGATAGGCAAACAGCACTATTGTGGGTAGTTTAGTTTTGGAAAATTTAACTAGAAATACTGATTTTCCATTCAAAAATATATGTATTTAAGCCCATCCCATAATAAAAGAAACTAATTTGGATTAAAAAAAAGATTTTCCTCTTTTTAAGTGTAAAATCAGTGTTAGATTTAGCAGTTTCTAAGGTCATGTCTATACTAGAAAATTATCCAGGGAATGTTATGGGTGCCTGAATGTCTCTACTACTAAACTGTTGGAATAGTCTCCTGCAAGTTTTCATCCTGAGACAATTACTGATCTCCTAGAGAGCAGCTTGGCATGATCTGGGAGCTAGCAGAGACTGTGGTTCATGCTCAGTAGGCAGTTTTGGAAAGCAAAGAAGGTTTGAAAGTATATACACAGTCCATTCCATATTATTTTCCTTATTGGGAAAGAACAGTCATTTGCCAATTAAATTTTACAGATTTTGACATTTTTTACCAGATGGAACTAAACCAACTCAATTTATACAATTTATTATGTATAATATAATATTATACAATTTCTTTCTGGTGGATTCATTTTCAAGAGTCTCACAATTACCAGTACAGAAGGAACGACTGAGTTTCTGATGTTGACACTACTTTCAGTTTACCTTTATTCCTTTTTAACCACAGATTATTACATGATAGTGGTCTTCAATTTACTTTTCTCACTTTGCCATAGTTAAAAGTAGAATTTGCTTCTCAGAGGTCTTAAATCCTCCTTCTCTGCAGCTAATAGTTACTAGTTTGTCACCTTTGCTAGAATGGCAATGAGAGAGATACAGAATTTCACCCATGAAGGGTGCTGAACAATTGTGAATCCAACACCAGGAGCTAGCTTCCTAACCCTTACTCATTTGGCACCACAATGGACTCTGCAGTCATTCTTGCACTGAGCCAATGTGTTGGGCATCCGAATGTCTAGTCCTTGGATATTTAAGGACCTGGGATTCATACTATCAATCAGTAGCATTTAGGGACATCACTCTTCTTTCTGGATCTATATTCCAGAAATTTCAATAGGTTAAAACTATAATTATTTTTAAGTATTTTTCTCCTGCTGTGTGTGAGACAATTTAGTCCCCTAAGTTAGGTATGCAGATTTCCAGAACATAGGTGCTTTAAGCCAGGTTCTAGAATAGTTAACTAGCGGACTGAGGAAGCACCTAAAGTCAAAAGGAAAACAGTGAACTGCCCAGAGCAAGTGAATAGGTAGTACCCATTTCCTGAAAGTCAAAAGGATGCCTCTAAACTATTTTTGAGGATATGAGGAGAGCTTACTTGAGTGTTTTAAACTACTCTGCAGTAAAATAAAAGATAGCAATTTGTGCTTTTAAAACATGCTTAAAATTGTAGCAATATGCAGCAAACTATTCCAGATCCCAGGGAAAAAAATTACTTCTCCAGTGTTTCAGTTGGCATTGTTGAAGACAGCATCTGTTACTGTATTTTTAAAGACAGGTCTTGCTGGTCTTGTGCTAAGAGAACCAGCTGGGTTATGTCCCTCAGGACATTCAGGCATATGTGTGTGACACAGATGTGTGACAGAGTGCAGTGAACAGAGGCAACCAGGAGATGCACCAGTCTGTGGCAATTTGTGCAGTGCTGCTGCGGTTTAAGCTCAGTCATAAGTCAGCTCGCTCACTTTTTCCCCCCGCTTCCGTCCTCCACTCTGCTCTTGGAGGGATGGAGAGGAGAATGGAAAGAATGTAACTTCCACGGGTTTTGGTAAGAACAGTCCAGTAACTAAGGTATAACACAAACCACTACTGCTACCACCAATAATAATAATGATAAGGGAAAT
>WYDI02015865.1:0-43246 GCA_009867235.2 Psittacus erithacus | reverse complement strand
ACAACATATTTTCTTTAATTCTTAGAATGATTTGTCAATCAAAAATATTGCAGGGCTAATTTTTTATATTTTTTTTCTGGCTTAGTATTCAGGATGAAAATTTGAAAGCAAATGGCTATTACCCAGCAGTGTCCAGGTCTGTCCAGTTTAGACAAATAATATATTCTTCAGACTGCTAATGTTCTTATAGCTGAGTGGAGGTCTTTTACACACCCTTTACTGAGCATGGGACAAGACCCACTACAAGCTTGAACAGGGGTCAAGAGGCAGCCTACTTGATGGCAACCTCTTTTCCAGGTCTGTAAGTTGGCTTGCTGCATTTATCAGATACAAAAGGAAGTGCTGATTATTTCAGTCCTGCATTTGTCATTGCTGCAGCTATGCTCTAGCCATTTCCTCCTGGCCTCTGGCTCACACTCTTGCCTGCCCTAGCCTTGGTCCCTGTTTCTTCCTCCAGCTGCTAAAGCCTTGCTTGTGCTTCTCAGCCCTTGCTTGGTAACTCCTGGTTGCTTTCATCACTGCTCCTTTCTGCTCAGCCATGACCCTAGTTGACCTGGTTCCTGCTGTCTGCCAGCCCTGCCTTACTGAGGACATTGCTCCAGAGCATTGTCTTCCTCATGTCCTGCCCTGAGGTTCTGGCTCTGACCAGACTCCTCCGACTGCGAATACAGCCAGAAGCTGGGCTTAAATTAAACGCAATATATGCATCCCTGCTTGGTCTAATTACAGGGAGTAACAGACTGATATCCTTGTCAGTACCTCTGAATGGGTAGTGACACCAGGTGATGTTTATCAGTTTTCACAAACCTGCACACCTCCTCAATTTTACATCTTGACTCAGAAGGGCTGATCAAAGAATTAGCCAGGGGACCAGCAGCAACAAAGACAAAAGAAGAGGCTGTAGGCTCTTATCCAACAAAAGTCATGACAGGAGGAGAAGCAGATGGAGGAAAAGCTCCTCTAAAGCAAAAAATCACAGAATAATTTTGACTATTATAACAATAAGCAGCATAGAAATAGTGGCAGTGCGGCAGAATCTGAGCTGAGAACCTCCACCAGACTTTGTGTAGGGATTTCCCTTTGCTGCTCCTGTGGCCATTGCAGGGCTTGGAAATGCCAAGAGGTTATGGTTTAAAAATCTGAGGGTTTGGGTTCATCTTGCAAATGGATGAGCTCAGAGAACTCTACAGGCCATTGCTGACTATTTGGCAGAAATGCAGTTCATTGCACTGCAAGAATCAGACTTGATGTCCAAACCTTACACCGTTTCTGAGCCATCCTGTGCAATAGGAAGGGCACAGCCTCACATACTGGCATATGCCATCCTTCCACCTGCTTTCCAGATGCTTGGCTCTGTCAAGTTTTACAAGTCTACTAAATTATTGTGCACTCAGCACAAAGACCGATAACATTTAATTATCATTGTAAACAAACTTTATTGCAATTGTAGTCAAGCAGACCTCTTTCTGTGTGCTATATTGTGGAATAGCCACCAGGCCAAGCTCACAGCATAAAAAGGCAACAGCACTAAAGTGTTTGGAAGTGCCTTCACCAAACAGCGAGGTGGGTAGCAGCATTCTGGCAAAGCTGCAGGACCAAGGGTGTCCCCATATGTTCTTTTATATTTTTTTCCCACATGTCATTTCCAAAGTTATTAAAACCAGTCCTAATTTTACTCTCCTCCATTTTTTTCTCAGTTTGGCTAGTGTTTCGTTATCAGCATTTGTGCACAGCTCTGTCTTGTCCTACATACTCACTTCTGCACCAACAGTGCCTCCCATGCTGTTATTAGGTGTTTGCCATCAGTTTGTTTGCCATTTCTGTCTCCCAGCTAAATGAGCAGTGGAGTGCCTTGCTGTGTTGGTGAAGTTTAATCACACCATTTCTGAGGCCTGAGTTCAGGGGGCCAGAGCCAGTGTACACAAATTTAAGACCTCGCATGTCAGATGAAGCCAATGTACACCACGTGTTCTCTCTCTTCTGTACCACATGGGAAATATTTTCAGTCATGGCATGAAGAAGCATCTATGTGCACATGCACATACCCTTCCCTGGTCATTAGCACTTTTTAAACGGTACCATCTTTATCATGTGTAATTGTAAGTTTTTAATATTCTTTTAGTGCTTTAGATTCATGAATGTATTTAAGGACTACCATGATGCCAAGCACTGTACAAATATGAACACCAGCCCTGTTTCTTGGGCATTGCAATCTAAGTGTTAGACAACAAGCAATTGGTAATTGGTGGGTAAGGCAGAAAGTGAGCACAAAGAACCTATGAGCAAATATTATTCACTGTGGTAGACAGGAGTATAAGGGCATCGGCAGCCTAATTACTGCCAACAGAACAAAGAAGAGTTTGGGAAAATAATGAGAACTATTTGTGAATACATTCTCACAAGGTTTCCAAGTGTGGAGGTCAAGCTGGCAGCATGGGGCCAGAATTTAGCTTTTAGAAGCATAAGGAGGACAGATTGGTGTGGATTTTCCACAAAAGGCTTTAAATGTAGAAAGATTTAGCTTCTACTTGATGTAATATGTAAGGTTAAATCAGCAGCAGGATTCAGAGAAGAGTTATGTAGTGAAAAAGATGAATCCTGCAGCTTTTGTTTCCTTAATTCCACATTTGGTGAGTTTAAAAAAAAAAAAAAAAAGAGCAATTATGGTGTTTGACACTGAGAGCCCTGGGTAAATGTTGTAGCTGTGTCAACAGATAGAATCTTCAGTATGCAAAAATAAGCTTTGGAAATTAAACTGTGCACAGCCCAAACCAAAGTTGACATCTAACTTATACCTTCAAGTGACAGGCTTGAGGATACAAGTGCCATCGTTCACTATGAGAGGTAACAAAGAAGGTTAGGGAGGAGTGGCTAAGGTACAAGTTTTAGTCATGCTGACCTGGAACTGATGTTTAATTATCCACAGGTAAATATCACAGAGAGAAGCTGAGGTTTCAGTTTGTATAGAAGGAGCAGAGTGAGCACAAGCCAGGTAATCTGTGACACCCCAGAGAGCTGCCAATGGCGGAACTTCCATTTCCGAGTCCAATTACCCAGTTTACAGGAGGTGGAGAAAAATTAAAGGCAGATGTTACTGCTCATGGGACTCTGGCATCATCCTGGAAGGAGAACCAGCAAGAAAGGTGATGAGTGATGTGAGAAGGAAGGTGAGCACCTGCAGAGGAGACAGCAGAGGCCAGCGAGGCAAGGGTTTTGGGAAAAAGAGAGCAGTGGCTGTGTGAAAGGTGGTTGGATGACCACAGGGAGAGCTGTGTGCACTGGGTTACCAATACCCCAATTTGGATAGGAAGAGGTAATCTGACTGCAGTTCCAGTTGCATGCAAGGGATGGAGGAAAAGATGGGAGAAAATCTTCTACAGAGATGTAGGAAAGTAACTTCTGAAAGTGTTTGAAACCATCAGGGGAGAGAGAGAGAGGGAATGGGACAAGAGAGGATAAGGGTGGGATGATTTTTTTATTAAAGGAATTTATGTGTATTTGTATTGGGAGGGAATTGCGAAAAAAAAAAGAGATCAAGAGAAAGAGTCTGTCACTGGGACAAGCAGAAGTTTTATGGAACAAAATTCATGTAACTGTAGTAAGAGAGAAGAGGAAATGAATGCCAAAAGGAGTGAAAAATGCTGGCAAGCTGAAGAAAGGAGGACTAAATTATCAGTTTGCTTGTAGAAGAAATGGAAGCAATGGAGTGCAGAGAAACAGCTGGAGATGGGAGGAGGGAGGTGGATGAGGAGGTGATGGGGGTGTCTGGGATGGAACTAATAATGCTGGAGGAGCCAATCTACTTCATCAAGCAGATGGACAAAATAAGGCAGGAGAGAGGAATCAGTGAGAAAAGTCACCCTCTTTACTATCAAATGAGGAATTGCTAAATAAGAAATGAGAAATTTGGTAGAAATTACTACAAAAGGCATTTTCACTTTTAAAGAAGGAGCCTCAGGCAGGAAGCAGATGTGGTGATGAAGGCAGGGTTGAGTGCTGGCAGTAGATTCACCGTTGTGAGAGGCAGGGCTTCATGCATCTGGCATAGGGATAAGCTTGTCAGCAAAACAAACAATAGTAGCAAAGAAACAAAGTAAGGAGAGGGTCTAAAAGAAGTCAAGAAGTCATCCATGCTGCAGATCACAGGTTGGCCAAGTACGTGACTGTTTCCCCACCGTTCTCTTTCTTTTCCTTTGCAAATAAAGCCGCTCATCCTTCTTCCCATTCCTAAACTCGATATGCTTTCATATTTAGCTTGTCTATCTTGCATGTCTACTAGAATACAAGGAAAGACACAGTGTCAGTCACATTTCTATACACATATGCCCTAAATGACTCCTTGGGTCAGATCCTAAGCTAATGTAGATTATCATTGCTTTAATGAAGTCACTGAAGCTATAAACATATATATTAGCTGAGAATCTGAATCTTTGTGCTTCTGTATTTGTATCTTACAAAGGAAAATTTCTGCAAGTAGAATAGTGTATAGTCTTCTGGTTTCTATTCAGTACCTTTCTTTTTGGTTTCTACAGGAAGATGTTACTGCTTTTATTCTGCACTGTTTCCTTTCTCTTTGTCCATCTGTTGATTTCATCAGCTTCGGTGTTTCTCACTGCCCATTTTCTAGAAAGTCTTTTCTCCCATATGCTAATGAGATCTTTTTTGTACATCCCAGTTTAATGGTCCCTCTAAACACCACAAACTTCCAGAAATGAAAAATGATAAGCCCATTTATGCTTCACATTCTGTCCTGATACATACCAGAGACAGTAGGTACTGTGACTGTGAGCAGAGGCTGAAACTTCACATCACTGTGGGTGCTTAGTAATAGAAAATATGTCACTATTTTGACCCATATCTCCAGTCTGTGTCAAAGTTGTAACCACAGTCATATACCTGACAAGCCCCTTAACACTAGCAAAGGAAGAAAATACTCCAGCTATATTTCTGTTATGCATTTTACAGATAAATAGTACTGCTAGTATCATGTTCAAGTCCAGCTTGGATAAAAAGCATCTCAGCACCTAATATTTCAAAGGTGTATTTGGTTTGTGTGGCCAGGTTTTGGTAGCAAGGATGGGCTACAGGAGTGGCTTCTGTTAAGAAGCAGCTTCCCCTGTGTCCAGTACAGCCAATGCCAGCCGGCTCCAAGGCAGACGCACCACTGGCCGAGGCTGAGCCCCTGTCCTTATCTTAAAGCACAAACCTTTTATTATATTCTCTCTCCCCTGCCCAGCTGAGGAGGGGAGTGACAGAGTGGGCACCTGGCATCCAGCAAGGGTCAACCCACCACAAAAGGAATGGGATTCTATGTTTATTTGTACTTGCGCTTGTGCTTTTACTAAAGCAAAACATGACAAAAGAGCCGCTTCTAATAACAGTGACATATAAGATGAATGTAAAATAGAATAGTCAAAAATGTGATTGATGGATGAGGTTAAGGATGGAAGCCTCTGCAGTGATTCAACTAATGAGCCTTGTTTTATTCATCTCATGTTACTGCTGCCAGGAATGTATCAGTCGTACCACAATTTTAGTGACCTTTCAGGCACAGCCAGGATAAAATGCCTGCAGAAAGGGCAGCATTTTGCATGCTTGAAGAAACTAGCTCTGAGTCCACAGGGAGCTTTTAGCACAGTCTGGACACCACAGGCTTTGCAGTGATGAGAAACTGCCACCATCCAGAAACCTTGCTACAAAGAAATTACTGAAATCCTTTTGTATTGGAGCTCACTTTCTATTACCTACATTTACCTACCTTGCGAAGTTTGTTGTTGCATGTAAGAAGCCATTGTATGCCTACAAGAAGGTCACAGTAGTACTTTCTGCCCTAACATCATTTGGTTACACGCATGGGAAGTTTCACAGTCAGCTGAACACAGACGTGTCTCTACGAGCTTGCCTTGTTTGCACTTGACAATCTGACTTGTTAACAGTCTGTGTTTACTCTGTGCAGCACATAAAAGACACAAATCATGCAGAGATAGTCAGCATGCATCTTTCATGCCCACACAAACTCCTTTTACTCAAAGAAATCTTAACACACTGGTTTAGGTTTCTGAAAGCAACCATAAAATCATCTGTAAGACCTTTTGCCCTGCGACTGCAAAACAGGGTGTCTGTGCCTGCAGCCTTCTAATAATGGTTTAGCGGTTGCTTGAAAGGTCTTAGGAAGTGCACAGGAAATGCAAAGCTGGATGAATGCATATGAGCAACATCCATAATGTGACATGATTGACATCAGTGAGACACTCAGTCCAACACAGGTATTTTCTGACTTGTAGTGTTAGAGGTCAAGAATGACAAGAAAACAGAAAACTGGTCAAGAGAACAACAAACGTTAGCTGCAGCAAAAATGTCTATTCTCTTTGCTGCAGTCTTTGTATTTGAATAAAATGGGTTTGTTTCCTTCCAGCCTAGCTCTTCAATCAAGAATATTCCTACACTGAATTCTTTGTTCTGTGCCTGTAAATTTAGAATGCTTCCAAAGACAAAACCACGTTGTAATAAAGTTATTCCGATGGCTACAAACAATAAGTAGGAACCAAGAAATGGCATTTATCTTAATTTTAGCAAGATTTTAACCCCATGAAAGGTTTGTGAGCAAGCCAGGGAAATACTGTCCAGATGCTTTCATCATAGGTTGTGTGCAGAATTGTTTAAAACTCTATTTGAAACGTAGTTATCAACCAGTCAGGATGACATTTCAGATGGGATCCCACTAGGACCTTAGCTAGAGAAAGAATTCTCTTCATTATTTTTGTTAACAGCAAGGATGATCAAGGAGAGAATATTTGTAAAAATTTCCGATGGAACAAGACTGGGAGTGGTATGAACACTTGTGAAGATAGGATTAGAAGTAAAAATGATCTTGAGAAGTGGGTTGAAGTCAAGAAGATGAAATTCAGTACAGACAAGTGCAAAAGAGCTCCTGTGGAGAAGAATCAATCAAGTGTCTTCAGATAAAATATGGACTACTTGGCTAGACTACAGTTAGTACAAAAACATAAAAATAAAGATCTGGTTATTAAGCATTTGTGTGATGCAGTTGAAAAGGAGAAACTAAAAATAAAAGGCAGAAATCCCATTATGTTAGTTCAAGTAATGTACACAAGACCTACATGGCAGTTGTTCCAATCAGTCCTGATTTGTGCACCCCACTGCAAGAAAAACAGGCTGAAGAAGGATCGTCAGGCTTGGAAATGTAGAGGCTTGAAAACATGCACTGTGAGAAAAATTTGAAAGAATTACGTATGCATAAATCTGGAAAAGATGGATAGCATGAAAATACTTTTTGAAAATGCTTAAAAGTAGTTGTAAAAAAACCCCTTCATTTGTCTTTATATCCATGGGGACAAAAGGCCAAAATGTAGAAAGTAGTTAATTTGCAGGAAATTGCATTTAAATTAGACATTAGGAAGTTAGGCTCAGGGAAAGGCACCACAGATAGACTATAGAACCTTCTTCATTAGAGATGTCAGGAATTAATTTAGTAACACATCATTCTGGGATAGGAGTATATGTGATGCTACCACACAGCACAGAATGGGCAAAATTATTTCTGCAGGGCCATTCTTGCTGGGGAAGAAGGTGGATGACAGGTTCAGCATGTCTGTGATTGCAGTGCAGACATATTGTACTAGTCCAGCCTACTGTTTTGGTAGCTCTTTGCTTGCAAAATACACGTTGGACAGAGGAGTACAAGAATTTGATTTTGTAACATGTCTGGAATGCCTGTGACTGCATGATAAATGTGGTTAAGCATGACACATATTAAGGTGTACTTTAGGATAAAATAACCTCATAAATGTAACTTTTAAGGAACCACTGTGAAAGTTCTCAAACCAATAATGATAAATTTACATTTCATTTTTTTTATGTGAATGTTATTGCATTTTAGGTCCAGAAGAAGCTATCCTCTGTCAAAGAACCTTTTCTGGACTTTTTGCTTTTAATGTACACAGAATCAGTCTGTAACAGTGCCCTGACCTGTGAAAAATGCACTTACATATCTGAACTCTTTGGCCTTTTTTTATCAAAGTAAAGTCAAATTCACATCTGCTATGTAAGAGACAATATTTCAGGGATGAGAACTATCCATAAATAACCTCCAAAAGCCAATAGCTGGGTCTCCCAATGCAAAGGAAGCAAAGGGTACGCATTTACCTGTGTAAAGAAAGTGTTACAGCAGAGAAACAGGGGTCTCAGGCTCAGATGAGATTGACTAGCCCTGGAAATTGTTTAAAATAAACCTGAGAAGGCCATGGGGAACTGTCAGTGGTGTGAATTAATAAATAGCTCCCACCCTACAACCTTCCTGCAGACCTTCAGCACCCTCAGAGAAAAGCTGGTTTCCTCAGGTCTGTGAAGCCTCATCTCTGAATCTCAGATAAATTGTTCCAACCCTCTGTTCATGCATTTCAACCCAAATGTCAAAGCAGGGACAGAAACTTTTGTCTCACAGAGTGAGATCAATGTGCTCTTTCCTCTACATCACTGAGCTAAGTATGACAGCAAGCCAGAGAGAGTAATCACAGTCAGAAGCAATGCATTCATGCCAGTTAATAAATGGGTTTCAGCATTTGAGCATATGTTGGTTATATAGTATATAGTTTATACTATATGTAGTATATAGTTGGTTTGTACTCCAATGAGATGGTCTACTTGAAAAAAGAGGGATGTGTGGATATTTCTGATAGACAGAGGGCTGTTATAAATCCCTCATTGTCTTTCTGTGATTTTAAAATTAAATTGATTTTAAAATTTAAAAGCTGACTTTGCCTTTCTCTACATTTTTACCCTTATTCTGCATCTCCACAATTAGCTGGTCTAATTTTAACAGATTAATAAAGGGCCCATCAAAAAATAATTTGTGTGCTGGGTGGTTCTTGAATCATAGTGCCTATCACTTCTGAAAAGATGTTTCTAATGAAAGCAATTTTCCCCCTTTCAGTTGATTTCATAGGTGGATTTGACTCTTACGGCTATCAAGGTCCACAGAAGACATCTCATTTACAGCTACAGCCCATGTATATGTAAGTACTTAACTTCTGAGATATTCTGCAGAGTGGCAGGCTGATATTAAAGGATCATTAAGCTGAAAGATGACGTGACTTAAAAATTCAGAATAGGCAGAAGCCTTTTTGATAGACTGAATTCAAGCTACACTTAAGAACCAACATTACACTTCTGTTGAATTATAATGATTTCTTAGGGCAGGATATAATGTGTCACAGTTGTTTAAATAACATCCAGCTCTTACCTGATTTCCCCATTTCCATTCCACTCAAAGGCAATGGGAATTTGGTGTAGTAGAAAACAGTCAGATCTGACAAAACTTGGTTGCAAAAAAGTGGGGTTTATTAAGATTTATCGAAATTTCAGCAACTTGCTAATTTACTGGATGTATTTAGCATTTGTCTTATCAGTGCATCTGTTCACTGAGGCACCTCTGTACCTCATTTTCAGTCTCCACATTAAAAAAAAAAAAAAAAAAAAAAAAAAGCCACAAATGTAACAACAGCTGCCTTTTAAGCCCAGTTAAAATAGTAAACAGTGTTTTACTTAACCGGTGAGTGACAACTCCATCCACTGCCTAGAGTGCAGCTTGATATATTTGAGGATTAAATGGCTAATCAAATCTCAGCACATACACACAACTGGACTACATTCACAGTAGAGCTAACACCCAACCATAGACCAATCCAGGAATAATAATCTCCAAATATTTCTTGTACTGATGCCAACTGCAATTCAGAACAGTCCTGACTGCCCAGATAAATCTTACCTTACTGCCACAGCCTTTTGAAATGTTCTTTATTTACCATCACTGGCCTACATGGTAAAAGCACAGCATGGAACAGCTCAGATGGAGTCAACATTTACTTTGTTTCCTTTGTTTCTTTGTTTAATATCTCTTTTAAGGACAAGAGCTAAATACAGGCAAAAAATATCCATCCCAACATACACTTCCATTCACCTTCAAGTGTGTCTTCTGACCAGTGGAAGCAAGTCTGCTAATGGATTAGTGAATTTTTGCATGGAAATGGTGTTTACTCCTTTATCAGTGGTACAATCAATTCTGTGGTAGTGTTTAGGATTGGGCCCTTTGGGTGCTTTGCTAGGAGCTTTCTAATAATCTCAAATTACAATATTGCCTATCTCCAATGCCATCTTAACTTCAGATTCCCATCTGTGTGCTCAAGTAAAGATTTTTCACCTGCACTTCTGGCACGGTGTGCATTTAGAAAATGTTATTTCCTTCCTATCATTATTGCAGCTCATAGGTACTTAGAACAATTCTAATCCTATTTCTGTCTCAGTATAACATACCTTGTCATCAATATATGGAGCCCTCTAGCTGAGATACTATTCCATTCTCTTTATGCTCTCGGTGTTCCTTCTAGAACAGCAGATTGCATTTACTGACTGTCTTCATACTGGTTGGAAAGAAAGCTAGACCTGTATGGGGAAAAAAAAAAAAAAGGCAGTATTATAAAGCTTGTAGTTGACACAAAGAGATACAGGATTAATTCATGTAAACTGTGTGCTGCCTTATTTCAATGCTGTGTTCTCATGAGAGTATAGGTGATTTCACTGTCTTAACTGAGAGACAGAAATCAGTATGTGAGCTGATGTTTTGTCCAATCAACCTATAAAAGTATTGCTATGTCTCAGCCAAGTCAAACAAAGGCACTTCATGTTCATTCTGACTGTATAGTATTTGACAAGGTTCCCTAGAATTGCTACAGTCTGTCCTTAGGAGACTTTTACAGCATTTAGTAATACCTTTCTGTTATTTACAACTGAGGCACAGCAGGAACACATGCATATGTATTCACGCTGCAGTTGCTCTGTAATGCAGGCAGACCGTTAGGTACTGGAGTGACAGATTCGAATTAATCAAGTTGTGGTTTGATCTGCTTGTAGCGCTATTTACAGCAATATCACATACTGGAAATCAAAACACGCTTATATTATAACAGCAGGCCATACTTGATGTTTTAAAGCTTTAGTTGCTGGGAGGAGGGTTTTGGCTCCCTAGAGGTCTTGTTCATCAAAGAACTATTCAGGCTCTTACTGAATGCGACCTGTGGAGCTCTGTGTTTATGAGAGAAATAGGAGGTAGTTGCCTTTAAATCATTTGGTTACTAATTATGTATCTCTTATCATTGTCTGTGGTGTTGTAGTACCTATAGGTGAGCTAGGCATGCTACAAAGTGAAGGAGAACATATGGCCTTAGCTTTGAAGAGCTTCCCAAAACTGTATCAGCTTCTAATAGTTGTACGGATTCTGTCAAAATGCAAATTTCAACTTGTATTTCAGTAAGAAGCACAAAGAACCCCCCCCATACATCTACCAGATTGATTCATATACAGAACTCTTACAAATTGAAGACACACAGAGTTGTGTGGTAGGTCTCAGTCATCACCCACATACTGCTTACTGATGTGAATTGATTAATGGATTGCAATGACAGAATTCCATCAATACAAACTTTTATTTCAGTTCAAGACAGATAGACTTACATCCAATTGATTTAAATCAATTTTAACTGGTTTATACATGCACTGTTTAATTATTATCCTGGAGGAATGCTGGGTTTAGTAATTGCTAACTATTAACACACAGTGTTTTGTAACCAGTTTCCTCCTGTATGCTAGTTAGCACATCATTTTGTTAATTTGGAGGTTATACTGAACCTACACAAACTTACATATTCAATTAAATAATTATATTGATTTACTCAGGCTCCTCATGTTTAAGTTTCTACTGTGTCAGTACTTTTTCTCTAAAGAATTACTACTTTTTCTTTGTGATATCAATCAAGCTCTACTTATAAGAGCATTCCAATTCCATTTAAATGCATACAGTACATTTTTGTGGGATTTTATGAGTTATGCAAAACTACCATAAATGAACAGGATACCCAAGGAAAAAAAAAATCTTTATTTATGAAAAAGAAGCAGTATCTGTAGATAGTGAATTGATGTGACTATCTTGGCTACCGTTTCCTTAAAACATTTAAAATTATTAGATTCAGGCTCACTTTATTTCTTCTCTCTGTATTTTAGGCTTTGAATTCCAATCACAATTCTCCACATTATCTCTCTCAATTTCACATTTAATTTAAATCAGGTTACTTTAAAGAGAAAACCATATCCAATTTAAAATTATGTTTTAAATAAAACTCTGGTGTTTTGGGGAAGAATTCTTGTAATGACATTTATGTTACAAATGGCTTTTTCTTACTATTTAAGTGCTAGCAGTGTGCTCCATGCTGTACAAGCCAAGAAGCCTAGACAGTCCCTTCAAAACGAATACGCTTTTTAAAGAGAATGGGACAGAACTGGTGCTCGTGTACTTCCTTGCAGCGTGGCCACAGCTGATGTACTAAAAAGCAGCTTCCTGGTATTCGGTGTGAGAGATGTCAGTGCTCATTTCCAGACCACAGGACAAGAACACAATAAGATGGTGGAAATCAATTGTCAAGAGAAAATTCTGCTCTTGGAAGGTGACTAAGCGCTCCAAAGCACTGATTCTGCTGCACATGAAAAAACACAGTTATAGCTGTGGAACAAGGCCGCACTGCATGATTACTGTTCTAAAAACAGTTGGAAGGAGGGAGGGAGGGGAGAGAGATTTTCCTTTACGTTTTTCACAGTAAACTTGTTTGCCTGAGAAAAGAAGAAATGAAGCAAAAAAAAAAAAAAAAAAAAAAAAAAGCATGCCTGTCTGATGCTGATGCCTAATGCACTGGAGAAATTGCTCAGAAGCAGTTCATCGCTGAAGTGAAGCTTGCTTTCCTTATGTGCTGTGAAGTCCGTGAATCTTTGCATTTTATATATATATATATATGTGTATATATATACACACACATACACTATAAATGCATAGAAACACACACACCTACATGCCTACAGACCCCTTTATGTATATGTGTTTGTAAATATATATATGCCCACTTATGTTTATTCTGCTACGCATTATTGGTAAGCATTGCTTTTCACTAAAGGGCACTTAACAATAGTTTCTGGCTAATGAGATCCTACCTTTCACCAAATGTGAGAAGCATTTCAGGTCAATAACTCAGGCACAGAGGGGTTTAGGAGGGGTTAATGTATTTGCCTTAGTGCTTGGTCCCATCTTTTCCATGCATTATACTGGTCATAGTCTCCTAGTCTAAGATTGTGGGTATTTGTTTAGATAATTGCACACAGTGAATCATAAAATCATAGAATCAACTAGGTTGGAAAAGACCTTTAAGATCATCAAGTCCAGCCATTACCCCAGGACTGCCAAGTCCACCACTAAACCACATCACTGAGGGCCTCATCTACATGTTTTTTGAACACTTCCAGGGATGGTGACTCCACCACTTCCCTGGAAAGCCTGTTCCAATGCCTGATCACCCTCTCTGTGAGGGTGAACATTTTTTCTAATACTCAGTCTAAACCTCCTCTGGCACAACTTAAGGCCATTTCTTCTTGTCCTATCTCTTGTTACTTGGGAGAAAGGCCAGCCACCTCCTTGCTGCATTGTCCTTTCAGGTAGTTGTAGAGAGCAATGAAGTCCCCCCTGAGCCTTCTCTTCTTCACACTAAAAACCCCGAGGTCCCTCAGTCATTCGTCATAAGTTTTGTGCTCCAGGCCCTTCTCCAGCTTTGTTGCCCTTCTTCGGACCTGCTCCAGCACCTCAATGCCTTTCTTGCAGTGAGGAGCCCAGAACTGAATGCAGGATTCAAGGTGTAGCCTCACTAGAGCTGAGTACAGGGGAATGATCACTGCACTGGCCCTGCTGGCCACACTATTTCTGATACAGGCCAGGATGCTGTTGGCTTTCTTGGATGCCTGGGCAGAAGCTGGGTCATGTTCAGCCATCTGCTGACCAACCACCAGGTCCTTTTCCACCAAGCAGCTTTCCAGCCACTCTTCCCCAAGCCTGGAGCATTACGTGGGGTTGTTGTGGCCCAAATGCAGGACCCGACGCTGGGCCTTATTAAGCCTCATGCCATTGGCCCATGGATCCAGCCTGTCCAGATCCCTCTGTAGAGCCTTTAAAGTATGGAGCCTGAAGGTACTACCTACTTTACCATTCACTTTAAGGATAAATGAAACATATGCAAGACACAAAAAAATGGCACCTAGAGTATAACCGTGTTACTCAGCAAGTTCATGCAGTCCAAGTCTGCTGCATTATTACCTCCTCAGGTCTGTGGGATTCAGATAGTATGGGCAAAATTTAATTTAAATAAACTACAAGCTAAGCCTTGCCTCGCAACCAACATCTTGTTTGGTTTAGACTGCAAGCTGGCGTTACAAAACACAGGTTTGGGACTCCACTGTTCAGGTATATGGGGCTGTGGCACTTGCACATGCACTCTGCTTTGCAACTGAGCCTCAGGTGGTTTTCCTTGGCACCTGTGATTCAGTCCTTTTGTCCTCATACTGCGTCGCTTCTTGCTTTTACAAAAACAAGTACATTTCCAATGGATTATTATAGGTCAAGTCATCTTCCAGTTGACCCATGGATATATAGTTCTGAATATAATTAAATATTACTACTGCTTAGAACAGTTTAGAAAACCTGTGCTGACTTCTCTGACAATGTTCCAGAGAGAGCCAGGCAACCACCTGAGCAAACACTTTGTCATTATGTCCTCTTCATTCTATGTGTAGCTGAACTGCTACTGGTTGGTGGCTTATACTTGCTTACAAAAGGGCACAAAAGCAACAGGGAAGTGATCAGACATGTGTAAGATGGATAATTATCTTTCTTTTTCTGTCTTTCCCCTAGGTCAAAGTAAACATGAGGCCTACTCAACATGGGCTAGAGGACCTGTCAAAGAAACTGTTTCAGGATGGCCTCCTGGTTCTTCAAAGAGCAAAAGATTACCCAGTTTTTGTGCTAAAAAATATATATATAGAAGAGCTGACTGAACAGTGAGACACCAGAAACCTTCAGCCCCTCATTCTAACAGGTACTAAGGATGATGCCCCAGGCCCCTACCTTGGACCTCCTGCCTCCCAGCACCACAGGGGGAGAGCAAAGACATTGGTGCCATCTTCTGGGTCTTCCCTGCCCTGGCTACCAACAGTGTGGCCCATCTGGACTGAGACATGAACCCAGCCCACTTGGTGCTTTCGGAGCCCCCTCTGCACTCCTGGCCATGTCAAGTCCCCTTAGTCAACACGACACTAAAAATACCAGGATGACCTTGCAACAGAAGTCAATAGACAGCGCATTGTGTGCCCTGAAGGCTGTACAGTTCATACTTGCCTTAACCCAACTGCATTGCACAT
The DNA here is from genome assembly GCA_009867235.2 of Psittacus erithacus. Lineage (NCBI taxonomy): Eukaryota > Metazoa > Chordata > Aves > Psittaciformes > Psittacidae > Psittacus > Psittacus erithacus. The sequence continues at coordinate 27,943 of WYDI02015865.1, read as the reverse complement.
CAGAGAAACTCCGTGCAAGCTTTCTGAAGTACCATGCTGCTGTTAATTCTGAACGATTTCTAAGTCAGTGGTTTTCTTCTGTTTGGTTTTGTTTTGTTTTCATGTCAGGGAATAAGGCTCTGTTGCTCCACAGCTCCAGAGCGACCAAGTAGAAAACTGCCAGCTGTCTGAGAAGTGCTTTACTTTTGAGACTCCACAGTGGTCAAGAAATAAACAGTTTATAACGGTTAACAGATAAAAAAAAAAAAAATAAAGGAAATGAGACCTTTTAGGGGCCAGGGTGGGGAAAGGGGTACTATTAACTGATAACTGAACCTACTGGAAATAAGCAGCAGAAACAGCGCTTCTTAATCCCGCTGTTTTTATTTATCGCACTTTAGGTGCTTTTATAGCTATCCCTAAATGTCTTTTACTAACTACAGAGACATCTGCAGATTTCTATCAACAAAGGCCAACTGAATATGTACTAACTACGTTTACTCTTTTATATCTAATTTCAACTGAAAATTCTCTGTAAGCTTTTTTTTTTTTTTCTAATTGCACCATAAGGGATCCATATATTTTATTTTTTTGTTTCAGTTGGGGAGGGCAGGGAGGGACTACTTGAGTTGAAGAAATGTTGGAGATCTTTTTGTGGTATATTTGGGGGATCTGTTGTGTGTTAGAATGTGTATTTTATCTTCCTGTATTATTGTGGCTGAAAAAAAATCCTGTGCTGTAACGTAGTTGGCAACAAGATGCCTTTGGGAATTTTGCTAGTAGGTCAATGTGTATATGAAATACTCTGAACTCCTAGGAACATATGTTTTGTTCTACATCTAATCTGTACTTTCAAGCACTTAGGTGACTTTCATTAGGAAAAACCCAATATTTTGCTCAGGCTTTTCAGAAACTTGGATTGTCATTGTTTCTTTGCTCAGACCTTGCACAGGCAAATACACGCAGCTGCCACACCTGAGGTGGCTGCGCAGGTTTTGAGGGCAAGAGGGAAGGTCAGTGCTTGGAAAGGCTTGAGATGCCCTGAGCAACTCCCTTTTCGTTGCTGGTCAAACCCTCGCACCCGCACAGCTCCCAGGATCCCAAGGCCTGTGCACTCACACCACTCATCCATCCCTGTACAAAGCAGTGCCCTTTGCTGTGTCTGCATGGATGTACAGTGTCACAAGCAGCAACTCTGGACAATGACAGAGGAACAGGCATTCATTATTGAAAACAAGATATAGGACAGGTTCAGGAACTATAATTACATTTATTCAGTGAGATTTTTATATATATATTTGTAAGTGTGTGTGTGTGTGTGTGTGTATGTCTATGTATATAAAATACATGGGAATAGCTATGACAGGGGGCTGCATAACCCAGGAAGATTCCGGTGAAGGGGGCCAAGGGCTCCAGCCCCAGATCCTGCTAGATATTTTCTGTGCGAATTAGTTAGGCTGGTCCCTAGGCGTGATCCCTTACAGCAGTCATTGCTGATTTGCATCTCAAATTTAACTTTTCAGATTTGGGTACCTGAAAATCCAAGTTCATTCTGGGTAGAGCTGGTTTTCACCTCCTGAAAAATCATGCAGCTGCCAGGCTGAAATTTCCCATGACTCAGAAAAGTTTCAAAAGTTTCTACTTTTATGTAGTGTGGAATATAGCAGATGTATAGTATTAAACACAATGTAGAGGTTTAAATGGAACAAAAATGTCATAACAGGGTATTTTAGCTTTCCCTGTGTGCCAGTTAATCAAAATCATATTTCTATAAAAATCATTTTTTAAGGTGAAAAGAAACCAGTTTAGGCACCTAAGCAGCAATCCAATTTCAGAAGGCAATTTTTCGTACCTTTCAGTGATTTCCCTTGGAACGGCAGGTACCGGTAGTTAGTAATTTTAGAATTCAGAGAATTTACTGAAGTGTCTACATGTAGCTTTCAGGCCTGATTTTAATTCAGAAAATTTTGGCCTTAATTTCTCTGTGTCTTAGTCTTCCCACTTATAAAACGGGAATAATATGTGCCTCACAGGCTTATTGTGAGGTCTGAATTGTTAATGTTTGTAAAGTGCTTAGGAAATAGGAAGCACATCTAACTATTAAGGATTACAATATAAATGCGTATTCATGTTACATATAGAGTAGATATACACACACTAACATACACACAGTATACATATATACACATACATACCTGTATGAAGTTGGTATTCATAACCCTGCTTAAGTTGCAGTTAGAGCACCGCCATTAAAAAAAATTAGGACTGTTGACTACTAAACTAAATGATTAGTGGACAGATCTCTTCTGGAAGCAGTTTAGAGCACAGTAATGTGAGAATATCTGGATTACATTTTTGATTTGTACAGCTGTATCCTCCTCAAAATCCAGTAAAGAATGTTATTTTTCTAGGCTGGGCTTTTGTTATAAACTTAAATATTCAGAAGGCAAGAGATGCAATCCAAATGTGTCTTTTTTTTCTTTTCTTTTGGCATTTGTTAATTCTGAATGTATTTTTAACAAAAGTGATTTTTTTGACTTACTAGTGTAATTTGCATTTAAAAAAAAAAAATAAATGGAAAAAATATAGGTTTCCAAGCTATTCATGCCCCCCTGCTGCTATTCACAACTTACAGGAAACTTAGAATTATTATTCCCAACTGAGCAACAATGCAGGATAAAGAATCTTACTGCATTTACATGATGACAATCCCAACCTGTGCGCTGTATGAATGTGACAGCACTGAATAGAAATTGTGAGGTCATGGCACCATTTTAACTCTGTCATAGGTAGCAGGCATTTTCATTATCACTGACACTAAAATGTTTCTTTTACAAGGCTGACTGCAAGAGACTCTTCACTTCAGAAAATAGGGCTTTTTTGCCCACTCATCAGGAATTTTAAGCCTCTGTTTGGTTTACAGTTGCCAAGAGTGTAAAGTATTGCGAAAGTAATCCTTGTTAAGAAGGAGCTATGTAACATGGGTATTTCCGCAGCATTAATATTCTGGAGCTATGTAACATGGGTATTTCCACAGCATTAATATTCTTTTATTTGCTGTACATTGTCCCTACATTGAAATGATGAAATCCTGTCACTGAAATGGTGAAATCCTGTCTTAGGCAACAGCTTTATAGAGCTCGCATACATTGACAGTTTGCCTGAGGTCATTTAATAAAGGCATAGCAGAAGAGTATACGTTTTTGAGATACTCAGTCATGCTCCCCTAAGACAATTCCTTAGAAAGAGAATTCATTAGTTTTTGTCATTAGGATATTTTATGCCATAGTTATAGTGCAAGTGATACTCTTCAGTCAGGTAAGGAGAAATGGTTTGTGCTCCACTCGCTTAAATTTAAGTCCTCAGCTGCCATACAGCATTTTGACAAAGGCTAATGCGGTATTTATTGATACCTGGATGTCTCCGGATTGGAGTGGCTATTAACTCAGTGTCTAAAGGTTTTAATCACATGCATTCTTACCCTTCATCTGAGCACACTGATAGTAGGCAAAGCAAAAACTCTATACACCATGAATCCTTCCAACTTGTAATATATTCATTTCCAGTCCTCAGTTTTATTTTCAAATGCAATTACTCAGAAGATGAGGATTTTTCTCACAAAGATGGAAAGACCCATGAATAGTCTATGTGTATGTGTTGCTTTCTTTCTGCCAATGAGTCTCTTCAGCATAGCTGAGATGACACAGAATAGACTTTCTGAGTTTGCTATCTAGTTACTCTGAACCTGGCTACTTCCCAGTGCATGTGGATTGGCAACAGATACTAAAGGTGAGCCAGGTTTTCTTGAAGAACCAATACATAGAAATACTGCAGACAGCACTGTGTCCACTACTCCTTGGAGAGAGACGAAGCCAGTTGTTATGCTAATCAGTCTGCTCTAAGCTGTGTGCAATATTAAATCTAATTACCATTCATAAAAGAAACTGCCCTTTAGCTATTCATTCACATACAGAAGTGGCACAACACAGAATGGATCAGTAAAAGATGTTTCCTTCCTGTTGTCAGTAATACACTTCATCTCCAGCCATGGACTAGAGAAATTGACTGTGTTTGGTCTATGTCCTGAGAAGTCCCTGTGTTCAGACCTTCAACAAGAGGGGCAACTGCAGCTAGTTGGAGTTGTGACGTTTGCATAGCTGAGTAAGATAGCAAGAAAGGTATTACACCAAATATGGAGTTTCATGTAGCATCATAAATTCATTTGTTATTCATCTCTCTCCATATGTAAAAAACAAGGACCTTTTAAATCCATTATTCCAAAATGTGCCAAAATCACTTAAGTTATTTTCATCAGGTCCAGTCAAAAAACTATCTTCTCTGCTCTCTGTTGAGTAGAAGATGCAACTCTTAGGACTTCCAAATGCCTTGGGATTATTATTTTTGATAGATGGGAACACCGTGAAATCTGAGAATTATAAAAAAAAAAATGCTTGTGGTCATCTCTGATTCAGAATGAAATCTCCTGTACAAAAACCAGACTTATGCATTTACCAGAGGAAGAGGATCTTTGCTGCCTAACTAATTTGTTGCCTAACTAATTTGTTTCCTAACCACTTTCCTAGCTTTGCCTTTGTCCTGCTGGGAAGTGGGTTATATGGAGCTAAACGTGAAGATGTTCATATTGAGCCTTTGCTCTTCAACAGTCTTCTGTTCTGCCACACAGAATGCTATTTCATACAAATTTAATTTCTTTCTCTCAGTCACCATCATCTTGTCCCATTCTCACTCTACCCTCTGCCTGTACACAACCACAAATACCCTCCCAAAATTATATACCTCCATTGTTTCAAACTGTTCACACAGTGACGGTGAAGACAGTCATGGAGGACGATGTCACTGTGGCTATGTGCAAAACTGGAAGTAGGCACAAAGGTTACGTACATCCTCCAAAGGCTCCAAACACAGGGAGACAATTAATAGAACAGTAAGGGTTGCAGTGTTACAGAAGCCATCAAGTACAGCGAGCCCTAGTAGGACTAATTTTCAAATGTGCAATCACATTTGCTAAAGCTATAGCTGAGTGAGTGTACAGAGAGCCATAAATACCTGGAGCTAGAAAAGGCATAGGTGGGCTAGAAGGAAATTCATAAAAAAAGTGTTTGTGAACACATTGACTGAATCAGATTCACATTTCAGTATCTTCAAATTTGTCTCAGCTTTTTCACTTGCAAACATTTGGATGGTTGGTTTCTATGCATGCAGGTGAACTTTTTGTTCCTAGGAGAACATGTAAGTATGTGCAATTTTATGAATTTACATGGTATTCTCAGTACTCATGCATCCATGTGCATTTCTGCATATAGAATGTTGGTTCATTTCTCTCTGTCATACATCCATACACACATACATGCCTGTTATGTGAGTTTATTTAATGGTAGGGATACAAAAACACATGCACAGTCTCTCCTCTTTTCTACTTAGCTTTTCCTGTCACTCCTCTCAAAAGTCCCAAGTGGTTATTTTTCAGGTGGGCGTTCTGTATGAAAAAATTACCATTTCTCATTATTACTGGATGTATAAGCATGGTACAATCTATAAACACATTAAATAAGACAGGTCTTTCTGCAAAGAGTTTATATTTTAATTAAAGTGAGTAAATGAAAACATTTAAATTAAAAAAAAAATAAAAAATGTTATTTCACAGTCCCACTCTGATGATAAATTTTGTTTCAATCAATCAAAAAAGTGGGTGAACAAAAAAGGTCAGGAAAAGGAGGAGGGCAGGGAAAAGGGAACTATTGTAAGGTGACAAGGTTAGTTTAAACATGTGCATATGACAGTTGAGTAAAACAGCAGTCACTTATATCTCACTAGAGTATCTAATTATTTTATGATAGCTCCATATAGATGCATTATATCATATCCCACATCTTAAAGGTATCTAAAGCAGTAGGTGTGGAAGGAGAACATCGAAGGGACTGCAAATTGATGCCGTCACAAAAGGTTGATGGATTGATTCAATTAATCAGTAAGTCATTTCTAAGAGTTCTGCAGGGATTTATTTACCAGACACTTACATTGTTTATTTTGCTCTCTGGAGGGTATGTGTACTGTCATTTTTCTTCATTATTCTTCTTGTTTCATTCATCAATTTCTGACAAATATTTTCATGCCAATATGTGGCATGTTATGCATGTAAATTGTCCACATTTACTGATTTGAAGCAATACCTCCAAGATTCCAGTAGCCAAGAACTTTTTCTTATTTCCCTGGGGTCCTGAGAAACACTAGCTTTTCTATAATTAATATAAAGACATGTTTTCCATTTAATCTTTGCTTTCATTGTCAGCTCAACATGACAGGAATGTAAGGTCTTATCTAGCATAATATGTGGAAACCTGCTTAAATTTTAGACAGAAACTTACTATGGAAAACATTCTGAACTCTCTTGATGCTAAATAAGAAAAGTGTTCCATGTTTGGTTTGGATTATCTTTTGTAGTTCAAATCCAGGAAAACAATGCAAGAATGTTTTGAGAATGTCAGCATTTTGACTATGTTCTCCATAGGATTAGATAGCTTTTCTATTTTAATATTGCCATAGTATGTGCTTCTAAGTCAATAAATAGATCAAATCACAGATTACAAAATGGCAGATACTGGCCAGGACAGAGGTCTGTGAAGGATAAAGAGCAGAAACAGAACGGAAACAATGCTTTGAAAGTGAAATTATGGTACAAGTCAAATTATAAGCAAAAGTTTGTGGTGCAAAGTTAATGGTTGGGAGAGTGGTAAAACCAAGGATGTCAGAGGAAACCCTGTCAGCATGACTGAAAGACTGAGCCCTATACAACATACCCCTGGCTGACTTAGAGGAGTATCAGTGCCTGGACTGTATGAACAATGATGCTGTGCTGTTCCTTGTGTCTGCAGAGTTGCTCTGGAATCAAGAAAGGCAGCACATGGTCACATTGCAGGTGGTGGTAACATGCAGACAATGATTTCAGAAAGCTATATAACATATAGCCAGCACCATTTGCTTCTATCTTCCCATTTTTCTCTGTCCATCAGTTTTGTTCTTTTGGGGTTGTTTCCACTCATGCAAATGGTTGCTGGAATTCTTGTTATTAGCTTTTATTTTTTAAATATTTTTGCATCAACAATCAAAAACTATTTCCTTCTTCCTAGCAAGTCTGAAAATTACACCCTCTAAAAAAAAAAACAGGTTGTAGCCTTAGGTACAAAAGTTTTAGTTCTATCCCCAGTTCTGGTTTATACTAGACAGATGGAGCCAGACAATTCCCAGTGGTACTCAGTGATAGGACCAGAGGCAATGGGAACACACAGAGAAACACTGTAGTTTCCTCTGAATATCAGAAAACATGTTTTTATTGTGAGAGTGATCAAGCACTGACACAGGTTGTCCAGAGAGGTTGTGGGGTCTCCATCCTTGAAGGCAATCAAACTCTATCTGGACATCATGCTGGGCAACCTGTGGGAGGGGTGGAGTTGGACTAAATGATAACCAGAGGCAACTTCCAGCCATTCTCTGATTCTGTGGTTCACCTCTCATTTAAGCTATAATTCTTTCCCAATGGGAATATTCCTAGCATCTCAGGAGGATGCAGAAATCTTGCTTGTTGAGCTGAGGGAGTCTCAGAATTTACCTTTGTAGTAAAAATAAGAGTTTTATGTATCACAAAAAAAAAAAAAAAAGTCAGGAAAAACATCTGTTTCTAAAACTTATTGGTTATTATTTTTCCCTTCTTTGAGTCCTGCAGTTGGCTACCTGGATGAAATCCCAGCTCCATTAAGGTCAGTAGGAATTTTGCTGTTTGTTTCAGTGAGAATTCAGGATCTCGCTTTTTGCATTTCAGATGCCTGAATATTTGCTTTGTTTGAAAAACAAAAACCTACTGCAATTATCCTCAATAATTTTTAAATGCTCTACAAAATTTCTGATTTTTTCCCCTTTCATGCTCAGCAGTTGTGAAATGCATGGTCTGGTGATATAAAAATTTTATCTACACTCATTTGTGCTGACCTACATAACTCGCTCATTGCCATAATTCTGCCAGTAAAATCTTTCTATCATTCCCACTGTTCTGTGTATTTCATTTCATGTGAATGAATATCACCCCAGGGGATTAGCACCCTGGGAGACTTTCTGCAAAACATGAGTATTAAGGAGAAATCAAAAGATATTTGCATATCTATTTGGCCAGTGTGATAGTGGGAATCTGCTACATGACCTATTTTCCCTTAAATCATAGAATCATAGAATAGTTGTAACCTACAATTCTCAATGTATTCAATGTATTTCACATCCTTCTAGCTTCTTGCTCAATTGCACAGCCTTCTTCAGACTTCACAAGTTTTCTATTGAGCAAACTAATTCAGCAGCAGGGAGATTTTTGCACATAAACAGAAAGATAAAGCACAACCTCAAAAGATGTGCTAGTAATATCCTGTGCTTCTGGAAATCCAGTACTTTTGCCAAAAGCATCACTCAGTTTGGAGTTTTTCCTGTGCAAAAATGCTTCTTGTTCATTAATTCACAGCCTGAAATGTAGTTCCTGACAACTCTGTCCAAGTGAGACGCCCCCAACCCTGACAGCCAGTGACATGTCCAACCTCACAGCATGCTCCAAGAAAGAAAATCTATGAGAAACCATCACTGTATCTTCAGGCCTGTTCCCCTGAGCTTGTCTTTCTCATGCCTGAACACTTGAGACTGTTGCTCCACGACAGTCTCAGTTCTTATGGGCATGTTGGGTAACTAATCTGTACCTCTGGTGAGTTCCAATTAAAACTAGTCAGGGTTTCTGTGTCCTTAGTGTCAAAGCAGCCAGTATGGCAGTGGTGCTGCGCCACCTGAGCAGGAACAGCTCTGGGCACACATTTAGCGGAGAAGTCCTTGGAGCAGGGGCAGCCAGGAAGTACAGCAAGATCTACCTCCCTTCTCCCTGATCCCTGCTCCTGCCAGAACCCCAAACACTCACATCTTGCCCTGGCTCCACCACCAGCAGTATCCAGAGGTGACTAATGGTACCATCCAAGAAACCACATCCCTTGGCACCAGTAGGAAAAACAAGTCTGGATCATCAGGAATCTCTTCCCAAGTCTCTGTTTTAACTCAGATCATGCCTTTCTTGTAGAAGAAGCAAACAGACTTTTGTCTGGTTCCAGCTTTTTATATTTGAGGTGGCAAAGCTCTCCCTTGCTTCACTCCTCAGAGACTTTGCACTTGCTAGAGTTAGTTTAATTAGAGGAGGGAGTTTTGGCAAGCAAGGACAACACTCCAAAACTTTTGCATTAGGAAAGCTATAACTCTGGTGCACTTCTGCAAATAAACTTTAGGAGAAAAAGGATAAATCACTGTTTGAACCTGAACATACTCAACCTCTTTAATGCATGTGAAAACATCCTGAATCACATTCATAATTACTTAGGGCCATTACTTTTATTAATGCTTATTGATGTACTTATTTGTTTTACTTATTACCATTTTTAATTCTCCATTTCCGTAGAGTACATTTCACATTTAAAAATACATTTTACATCTAGAGAAATCAAAGGAAATAGCAGGAAAAATTGACATGAAGGTGTTATATGCCACCAGAGGACTGCTGGGTTAACCATCAGGATCAATCTCAAAAACCATCCCCAACCTCAGACCTACAGACCATTTACACTAAAAAACACATTTTCAGTCCTGGAAGCCACATGAATTATGGCCAAACGTTCTGTTTAACTCAGGCTGTCAAATTCTGTTTAACTGGGTTGACTGGTCACACCCCCAGCTCATCTCCCAGAGCTATCGCCTTTGCTGTAGCTTGTTCTCTTTAGGGCTCCAGCCTTGTGAAACAGAAGTTCATCATTCACTTCTTGTCTCTGAATTATTCCTCTTCAGCACTTCACTTTTCATCTCCATTGTCCATAACAGAACCTGGAGAAAGAGACCAGATGGATTCAAAGAAGGACCTGCTGGCAAGTAAAACTACAGGACTTTCTGGAGAAATACAGATAGGGAAGGGGCTTTGAGGCTGAGGCTTCTCAGACATTACAGGGCTGTTTGAAGTTGTAACCCAACTTCCCAAGTAACCTTGCTGTAACCCACCAACCCAAGCTGTCCCTTCAAGCATCCTGTTTCCGTGGTGTCCATGAGGAGAGTTAACCTCAAGCCAGACTGCCAGTTTCACTGAAATTCAGAGGATCTTAAACTCTTCTTGAGTGTTTAGCTTCTTAGGTGTTTCTGAAAGCCCCACTAATGTTAGTTTTGATTTTCAAATTCCTCTGAAACAGAACAGAAGGACCTTTGAAAATCAGTGTTCTGTGATTAGACCTTATGGACAGGTACACTTCGCTCATCAAGCTAAATAAATGCAGTAACTTGATTCAGCCCTTGAGTTTTAGGGCTCCACATGTATTACACCCTGCTAATTTCCCTGAGATTTTTCACAGCTTGTATGGAGAGACAAATAATGACTTCATCTACATCTGCACTGATATTTTTATTTTGCACTGATGACTTTTGCTTAAGTTCCCTATATGAAGGATGCATGTCAGTAATAACAAAAATAGATGATCTGCAACAGCCTTCGCACTGTGACAGTTTGTACAATACTTAGTTGTCCTCTAACTCCATCACTGCAGAATCTCCTCCACTACCATCTGTCCTAAACAAGGGGGAGAGATTTCTTGCTAGAAAATGTATTTTTTTAAAAGTGCCTCTCTGGAGGATGGCATAACGACTCTGCCTTGAGAAAAATGCTGTTAGCCCTTCCCGTGTGTCAGAGTGGAAACTGCTACTAATTATAACTAAGATCCTGTCAGTTATCTACATTTACTGCTAATTCTCTTAAGATCCTGAAGAAAGTGAGCAAACACATTAACAGGAATGTGCCAGGAGCAAGTCACTATAATTGTCTTCCTGGCTTTATAAAACCTGCTGTTGGCTTACAGCAGTCGCAGCCTCATGCACAGTCTGCAAAACAACTGGAACCGGCACGGGTAGCCTGATCCAGGCCAGTGCCTGTCTCAAAACAGGTACATCCATAACTGACGACCACTGCGATAGCTGACAATTTTTTTGATGTACTTGGAACACACTGGAGATTTGGACAACAGAGGAAGATATCTGTCACTCAGGCTCCTTTATCTGAGAAGCAAGGCAGAAAAAACCATTAAGTGAAACGGGATGTGCATTAAAGTGTTGTGGTGGCCTCCCTGGGGGTTTTGATATCTTTGTTAGGATCCAAAAGGACAGAAATCTTTCTGCTGTGATGCCTAGGTATAGGTAAAGTTGGTGTTTCTACAGAGCCAGGTCTTCTCCAAGGACTATTTCTGCAAGACTGGGCACACAGGATACATGTGTAAAACAGAAAGGGTTTACACATGTAAACTTCAAGTGAAATACTAATCATATTCATTTCTGGGACTCTCTCATACTTCTCTGGATTTGTAAATGGGCCTTCATGGGGGTGAAAGTGTAAAACACACCCATATGAAGGCTCCTACACTTGTTAAAAGGAGCACAAAGGCGGATTGGTGAAAACAAGAAGCTGGTCCAATGCTGAGCAGGAGGGTAGATTAAGTACCCACCTTCTTCAGAGCTTTTTACTGCTATTCATATACAACAGGTGCAGCAGATGATTTCTTTTTCTTCTAAACACACAGCAATACCTATGTGGCGAGAATTTGAAAGACGGGATTTCTCAAGCTGAATGCAACTATAAAACTTTGCTGCCAGGTGCTGGAAAGCAGCAGCTCTTTTGCCTTCATCAGGGTTTGATACCATTCATATTCCTGCACATAGGGAAAGCAAATTAGGGGAGGGGGAGAAGAGCAGAGAAGAATAACAGTGAAGAATGCAGTATATTCAGTAAAAGCTTAATGAGAGAATCCCATGGTAACCATCAGGCTTCAGCTTTTGTGTGCAGGTCCCTTCAGAAATGCCACCGGCACATGTATGGTTTACTGATGACACTTTCAGTTAAAGGGAGAAAAATTGTGAGAAGGTCTGGATTACTCACAGGCTTGGCAATGGCACATAAAGCTAGGCGCATGGCACATGCACGTGAGCATGGGACATGTACTCTGGTGTCCTAGAGAAGACTATTTCAAGGTATCAGGTAGCCATAGTACAGTATAGGCAATTAAAATGGAAGATAGTGAGCTGAAACTACTTTTAAAGCAAAAGGATTTTTTTATTTTTCAAAGAAGGCTTGCCAACTTTTGTAGCATCAAAATTTTAAAATATTACTTCAGAATCCTTCAACAATTTTTTACTGCATATATAGAGGGTTTTTTTTTTCAAGTAGCAGGTGCCATCTAATATCATGTACCAGGTCATTCAATAGCTTTCTGGACTAAAAGTCCAGGGTCATTTCTCTTATTTTCTCATCTTGAACAGCCTATCTTCATGCTAACTTCCATCCAGATTTGTACCAGGCTTTGGTCTTAACTTTGCTGAAAATAATAGATATTAACAGTGTTGCAAAGGAACAAATTATCAACCCACGCAACGACAGGCTCAAAGGTCTTCTTCCAAATCCCCTTGGCTGTGACAGCTGACAATCTCACTGACCTTCCTACTGCACCAGCCTCTGGGACTGGGATCAGACTAGCCTGAAATCAATGTAACAGACTTTCAAATTAATAAAGGCTTAAAAAACATTCTGTTATTATCAACTCAGGCTTGGACCATGTTTATAGCAACCTAGAAACAATATTTAGGGGTCACCTACTATGCTTGTTTTGAAAAAGTAGCGCTGTAAAAGCCTAACATCATGAATTACTGCAATACAACTGTATTCCACCACACTCTGTTGCAAACATGAAATCTGCGGACGCCAGCCCTCGCATTGCTGTGGGTGAACTGTGATGGCACATATTACATGGGAAGTTGGAGAGTCTCACTGCAGAACCTGGGAGTTTTGGGCACTCTGTCACTGAGGAATTTGCTCTCTTTGCACATCCCTGATGGGTTTGCAGGTCTGAGTCACACCAGTGAGTCATGCTGTCAGCCAGCAGTAATATTGGGTGTCAGAACTAATACAAAGCTTGGATCTTAGGCCACCGCCATGTCTCCCTGCTGCATGCTCCTCCAAAGCCTTTGGCTGATAGCAAGGGATATTTCTAGCCACCAGCCTGGCAGCCTGTGCTACCAGTTCTTGTTGTTTAGAAGAGAAGTGACCTGGATACAACCAGCATCTTCCAAGGACCTTTCCAAACCTGAAAAGGAAAATGTTTAATATTTATGAGGCCAGCCTGAAATAGGTCCTGAAATGGAAGAAAACAATGTTAAACTGGAGATATTTACTCTAGAAAAGATGCAGAAAAAAATCAGAAAACCATTGGTTTTAGAAGTAAATACAAAGAAATAAAATGACAGCCCACCTTAAAACTGCTTCATGTGCTAGCTGAGTCTTGGGCTGTATTGTCCAATTTGCTCAGCTGGCAAAGCTGACATGACAGTTTCACGCTCATCAGAATTAAGAATTAATTCCTTAGACAGATCACCTCTCTTGGGTATTGTCTTTTTGAATAAGACCCTAAGCTGATGTAAAAAATCTGCTGCTATATGTTCTTATTCACAAAGAATTCCTTGGACTGGAAATGCATCTCTTCCTTCATCCCTGTAATTTTGGTACCAGCTCTGAAGTTTCTTATAACGAAATGCTGTCTGTCACACATAAACTTCTAATATGTAACAGAACTTCAGAAACCCAATGAGAAATAGCCACAGGCAACCTGCTCTCAGTGTCCCTGCTTAGTCAGGGATTGGACTCGCCCATCTCCAGAGATGCCTTCCTACCTCAGCCATTCTGTGATTCAGGAAAATGTGTCTTCTTTCTGGGCAGCAGCAGATATCCTTGTCAGAGTAAACAGAACTGTTGATATAAGACTAGCATCACCCTTCTTACAAACTCAGGGTCTATATACTTTTCTGTTACATAATTTTGAGCATACAAAATTGTAAACCACGCTGTGCTAGAATTACTGCTTGTAGAAGATTTAAATAAGAATACAGCTCAGTACCTGCCTTGAATGAACAAATGGTGATGGGAACCAGTTCAAGCTTAAAGGCAGCAAGGTGTCTGGAATAGACAGTATCAAAAATCCTGCCTGTGAGATTTGGAGGACCTTATCACAATGATAAATTGCTAGATCTTGAGCTGTGCAGGCTGACTTTTCTTAGACACGCTAAGGAGGTGGCTGGTGCTGTTACACTTCTTTCTTTAGAAGGGTACCTAAAGGTACATCAACAGCTAAACTAGGAAGACAAGTGCTAGAAAGGAGATGTAGGCATAGCAGAGGAGGACCCCAAAAGAGTGAAGATGTTTTAGAGCAGGTGGAGAGCCAGGCGAGTATACTTCATATCAAAAGATAGCCTGGTCAGGTTTTACAAGATCCAACTATGAGCTGCCTTACTGCTTATCCAGATGCAAGTGGGCACAACTTTTGCTTCAGTTGATGTGATAGTGAAGTTCACTCCTACCATGCATAACAAATACACTAGACATTGCATTTAGGAAGCTTGCTGTGTTGAATGCATGTCTCATGTTGCAAGTAAATGCATCTTTGGAGCCTGAGCAAAAGCTCTGTATACATGCTTTCATAGAGAAAATTAAGCTTAAGGAAAGCACAAGGTCTGAATCAGGGTTAGGATGCTAGGAATTCATATGGTTAAGCCACGGAGGGAAGGCACCTCAGCAGGTGCTGTTATAGTCCTCCTGACATTTCGGTTCATACTTTCTCCCACATAAGCATCAAGGCCTGTTCTGCATGTTCCTGTGTTGCCACTACATCAGCCATGGAGTGTGTAGGCTGTGAAATGTGTTGTCTGTTTTCTGCCAGAGGTAGGTGGCTTGCTGGGAATCACCTTCCACATGTCACCAGACTTGTGTGGTCACCAGCTGCCATGCTCATACTGATACAAGCAGCTCCTAAGCTTCTGCAATTTCACCCAGAAAGGAACTTCTCCTTTGGAGTTCCCAAACTCCAGCCCAGGGTGTTCAGTAATCTCAGTGGAGTGGCACTAGCCCTTACAATCCTGCTTCGGAAGAGATTTTGTGTACTGGCATTTTATCAAGAACAGTATTTCAACTTTTTCCTCCTCTGTTCATTCAGCTGTTCTATTTCACCCCAATGTGAGGTTTTGGAAATGAAAAAACAATCTTTTCGTAGAGGTTACAGCTTTGCGCTGTCTCCTTTGTAGAGCCTGTGAAGATGAAACAGTTGATTTCAGAGGTGCATTTTAGCAGCTTAATAAACAAATCACCAGCACTCTTGACCAACTTGAACAGGGTCTGATTGCTGATTTTTGTGTCCTTCAGCCAGTCCCTGGGACTGTGGGCAGTGCTGGTGGCTGGATTTGCCTCTGCTCCTCCGTGTGTGCCAGCAGGTAAATAAAATGCCAGTGCCTTGAAAGTCTTCAGATGTGCCCTGTGGTTCTTTGCATGAAGTGAGGTCATTATTGCTGCTTTAGATGGTGAGCATCACCTTTGTGTCACCCCACCCAGAGATCAACGATGCGTTGTCTACTGGAGCTACTTCAAAAATGTCTTTGTAATAATAATCTAGTATGAGGTTAAGGGTATCCTCCAGATGAGTTACCCACTGCTCCTGGGCTCTCTAAAGTTCATTATCTGCTAGTATAAGAGCTTCTGCTTCTGCCTCTAGAAGATAATGCACTTTCCATAATGAAAATATCTATTAATTGATTGATGCAGATTAGCTTGTTCAAATGTTTCAGATGTTGCTATACACATTTTATTGTCATATGAAAGAAAAAGATACAAATCGTCTGCATGTTCTAACCATATTTAGTCTTTCACACACATTTTGGACCACTGAAATATGTTTGATCCTCAGACTTCCCCCAACATCATTGTTAGATCCATAAACCTTTTCAGATGCCTGGAAGGAGTTTTCTTCAGTGCCACTGCTTTCTTTCCTTTCATTTTCCAGGTTAGCTTTGGTTTTTTATACTGCAGAAGCCTTGATAGTCCAGGAGAACTCAGCTTTGGGCAAGCCATCCTGACCTGTTCTTTTAAAAGATTCGTCATATTAATGCTATTTTTCCTCAGAATTTCTGCTTCATTTTTTTGCAGACACCAGTACATGTTGCTACAGGAATTTCTCTTCTGGGCTTGTATTTCACTTTGAAGTTCTGCCTTTGTAGGTTTTTGATCATGTGCAAAGTCTGGATGGTGAAGCAGCTCCAGATTTGTCAAAAATATCCCCTAAGGTTTGTGATCTATTTTAGCTATACTATGCAGTATGTGCTGACATCCAGTGATAGTGGTAAATTCTTTCCTATTTGAGTACAGTTTTGTGTGATAGTTCCACACTCTCTATCCTTATGCCCCCAAAATGTCTCCTGCAAAATACTGTTTTGTCCACTATTTACAGCATATCCACCTTTTCAGTGTTGTGACCTGAATTTCTAGGAACATACCCTGGCACACATCCAGTGACTTTGTTGCTGCCATTTATTGTGGTTTAAAAATAATATAGTCCCATGTTCTAAAAGTTCTCATCAAATTTTCCCAATAAGCTATGTTTTTTGCTTTTTATTTTGGGCTTCATAACAAGGAATTGTTTTCATCTGTGCTGGGTAAACCATCATGCTTATTATGGATTCTGATTTTTCCACAAAGAAGTTAGAGATTAGAAAATGCTTTATTGGTTTTGCTTTGTTTGAACAAATCTAGAGATATTTTTTTCCAAGGTCTGATCAAAGTAACCCACACAACACCAATTTTTATTTTGTTATGATTCAGTTTAAATGGCACTCTATCCTATGAGTAGCGCTATTAGGTTTATGTTGAGCGTCTCTATATACTAGACTGTCAAGAGCAACTCCATCTAATATTTCACTGTACCCCTTCTGGACTTGTGCAGATGCTACATGAATATACCAGAAGGCGTATTCTGGAAGAGCCATCTTCTAGGCAGACAAGTGAGGGCACTTCGAGACCTTCTTTGTCCAATCTGACACAACGTCCAGAAGCAGACTGCAGCTGCTGAAGAGGTCATTAAGAGATGTCCTCTAGGGTGGTTAGACTGTAGCCAAGCTGTAGAGAGGAGGAAAAGTCAAGTGAGATGCTTGTCTCAGGATTCATGTCCTGTGTGACCACACAAAAGAAGAAGAGCGAGAGCTGCACGGTAGCTCAGGCTCAGCAGAGACATTCTCCTTATTATCAATACTTGATTTTTGTAGCTACAGAAGGCCCATGCTCACTTACCCCACACTAGTGATAGCAATCTCAGTGCTGAGGTTTTCCCTTTTTTCAGTTATGCTCATGCCATATGTTGCTGTCCCCTGTCACTAATTGCAGTCATTATGGCATGTGCATTAAGTCACACTGCATTTGGAAGTAGCTG
Source organism: Psittacus erithacus (assembly GCA_009867235.2). Lineage (NCBI taxonomy): Eukaryota > Metazoa > Chordata > Aves > Psittaciformes > Psittacidae > Psittacus > Psittacus erithacus. Next base: position 10,610 of record WYDI02015865.1, on the reverse strand, counting down.
AATTGTCGGAGTGTGGGAGGCATCAGGTATCCTTAAACACACCAGGAAAAGCTTCCTCTAACTTTTGTGCTAGTTCACAGGAATCCCATAGACTTTAAAAATCGTATCATGCTTTCTGACGCTAAAGAAAATGCTCTTAGGAGTGGCTTTGCTGTCATAGCTATCACGCAGGCATCAAGATTTACCCAAATACTTATATCTAAAACTGCATTTCCCCAGTACACCTCCATGACATTATCAGACATAAACTGTATGAATGTTATGGCTTAGACTCAACATTCCAAGTTGTTCTGCCTATTCTGGCAGAGCAGCTCAGGTAACATAACCCTGCCAGGAGACATAACTGCATTTCCTCGTACTGCATTGCAGCAAAAGTGAAAGTGGTTCCACCATTGCTAAATTCTCCATCCCTGCTTTGCAAGGACCTGGACTGTATTTTTTCCTGTGCCTGTGTCATGCAGAATGCTTTCCTCTTACACACTTCATGACTATCCTTAGCTGTCCTCTATTGCCTCTTTCACCTTCCAGAAAAAGATGAGTTGGGGCTGGCAGATGTCCTGAAATCCTAGATAACTTGTCACTGTCCACACACGGAGTCACACACTGTTCACTTTGTCTCCTCTTTAGAGCAAGTCCAACATAATTGAAGTGCATTAAAACCACTGGGAATATGCTGTCCAATTGATTTGCAGACACACTGCAAATCTGGGCAACCAGTGCATGCACAGCCATTGCACAACACATGCACAAGCTGTCAGGTGCTTGCTGTTGACTTATTGCATTTGTACGCTTCTTGTCTGGGGACTTTTGATCAGGAGAATGCAAGGTCTCTAGCAAATAGCAAATTTATCTGGTCTTGGAACACCAACCATTTGGCAAGAAGTACTGCTTCAGGCATTTTTCTTTGAACAATGTGGTCTGGCAGACACTACATGCTTCCTGTGACCGTGCTCTGCCTTTCTCCACTTTCCTTCAACTGCTGTGTTGTTCATACCTTGCTGTTGCCTTCATATTTCTTTTCTTTTTTTTTTTTCATTTCTACATTTGGTTACTGGCTATACAGCTCTTCATCAAGCATATTTCATGAATGATTCTTATGACACAGGAAGTCATCTTTGGCTCCTTTCCTGTCTTTCTCTGTTCACATATTCATTGTGTCCTTCCCTGCCTGAACTTGCTCTCCTCTTTCTCTTAGAGATGTTTCATCTGACTACTGCAGCTGTTGTCACTTTGTTCTTTCTATATATATTTTCCCATTTAAATTCACCTGATGCTTGAGAACCACTTTTTTTTGCATATCTCTTTGACCTTATCTCTTAAATTCTTGCAGTAAGTCTTTTTACATCACCTTCAGATTATTCCTTTCTATTTCCTACAGAAAATATTACCTTGCCTGTATCTGACAAACAGTTGGTGTCTTTTCTCATGGTTCAATTCTGTTCTGTCACCAACACTTGCCTTGATGAACTCTAACTAGACTTTTCTTTCATCAGTACCTTTGTAGTTTCTACCATCCTAACCCTCAAGTTTTATATAGACACCTCCAAACTTGCCATCAAGTCATTCCTTTTGTTCCACCAAACCCTGCCTAAAATACTTTATCTTAGTCCTAAAGGTCTAGTCATGAATAGCTAATTAGAGTCTCCTTTTTTTTTTTAAGGGGAAAAAATACCCAAACCAAACCAATCTGTGTCTTCTGCCTTATGTAGGTATCACCTTATGTTATTGTCATTCTTCCTTCTCCTTGACTGCATTGCCTTTCATTTGTGCCAGTTTTAGTCTCTGCACTCTTTCAAAATATTTCTGTAAGGAAGCATTATGCTTTGTACTGGTGGAATTACAGAAAAATCAAAATGACCTACCTGTGTGCACATGACATTTCCTGTGCGCACATGACATTTCCAAAAGACCACAATTTAGTGAAATGAAGATGTAATTTAACCAACATTAGGCAAAGTCAGTTCTCTTTGAACAGGACTTTTGGTCCCCAACAAATTTCAATTCTTAAATACAGTGGAAGAGCAGCTCAAACTTTATGTCTAAACCATTTATTCTCAGTGAACTTATCACAGCTATACTGACGCTCTACCACTAGCTCAAGCAGCGGTTCAGGACCAGCCATTTTTCCAGAAAGCTGCATGAAGCAAATTCCAGATTTTCCCAGAACAACTTATTAGGAAGCATAAAAGCGTGAACTGAGTAACTCAACTCTGAAGTATGCTGTTTGCTGTTAGGATGATTTAATGGCAGGAAAATAGCTCAGATTTCCCTGTAACTGTGGTAATACAGTCTGTACAGCTGATTACCAGGTTGTCATCTTTAATGAAGTTGAAAACATGCTGACAATTCAGTAATGTTTTCTTTTCAGCTGTACAAATGCTGTGGCAACAGATTACAGCTGGATTGTAAGTACTTAACAACAGCATTCTAAAAAGAACAGAATAATTGGGATGAGAGATGGAAAGAGAGAAAAACGCGGAAATAATTTAATGAAAAAGAAATGCTTTCATTACTTTAAAATTTAGAACTACAATAGCAGAAAAACTAGTCCACAACACATTCTCCTTACAGTTTTATGCACCAATTTTAAAGCTGTCTTTCTGCAAGCTGAAAAAATGAACTTCTGCAAACTGTAACTGTTAAACAGAATAAAGCCCAAACACTTCACTGGATGTATTTTGCATAAATGTTGCCATTATACTGAGTTCCAGAATAACCCAGAATACCCTGTTTTATTATGGTGGTGTGAGCTCTGGAGATCAGAAAGTCTGTCTTGAGGTCAAAAATTTTTATGACTACAAACACAAACCTCAGCTCTGATTTGCAGTAGAAGCTTAAAACCTAAAGATATTTAAATCTATTTCCTGATTTCATGGAGGCTTTTTCACCTCAGAAGGCTGTATAAAGAAGTTCAGTGAGGGATACAAAGTGAAAACAGCATCTACACAAAAAGATTTTGGAAATATCTGCAGAAATAGTGTGAATGTGTGTTTGTTTGTACATGAGTATGCATGGGCAAAGAGAGTCAATTGCTGAGAGAATGGTAGATGACCCGTCCATCAAGAGTACGATTGATCTCTCACCCCAGTGCTGTCCAATATCCAGCCAGATCTCTCAAAAAGTTTGCAAAATGAAGAAACTTATCTTGAGCATGGAACAGGATATATACCCACAGTCTGTATTGCAACTCCTGGTATAATATATAGATTTTGTCTACAGGAAGGCTTAGGATACCTACACCAGTTTTTCCACCCCTGCTCTCTTGGCTCCTTGATGGTGCCACTGACCAGGAAGCAGGTACAGCTACATTTTCCCAGAACTTCCTACACCACCTTTACAAGCACTGATCTGAATTGAGGATAGAAAATGTTCTTGGAAGCAGATAAATAGCTCTACAAAGAGTATATGGCATGTCTGCTCCATGTAGAAGACATCTTTCATTCCAACAGGTAAGAAAAAAATTACTTACAAAAAATTAGTGCATGCCTCTCTTGTCCAAGCTGCTCAGAATAGCTGCCACGCTGCGCATAAGCAGTTTCTATAAGGACACAAAAAAATTTCAATGCAGCTGTCCAGCCAAGTGTGCATCATATTAACAGGTTTAATGAGTTTTTACATCAAGAGTACCATGGAAAATACAGCAGAATCTTCCATTCGTTTCTGGGCTGTTAGAGTGCAATAAAGAATGAAATAACTGTTTGCAATAGCAAATGTTTTTCCAGGATGAAGAGAATGGTCAATTTAGAACACAAATGCAAGGAGAATACAGTACAGAAGGCCCTTGATTAATGCTTTGTATATAAAAATTAACAGAATTTGCTATGCTGTATTTCCCATTTTCTGTTTAATCGTAAAGTATATTTATAGCATAAAGCTAAATATTCTCCTTCCATCCAAACAAGCTACCAGGAAAATTACTATGCAAGTAGAGTTTAAAGTTCTGGCATGTTGTTATTTGCTATGAATTATATACAGTCTTACTATCTGACACCCTGTAAGCAACTATTTTAAAAACAACTTCAGCAGTAAATACATTTAATTCCCAGAAGACCCACTACAGTTGCTTTGCTTAGTGTCAAGAAGTTTGATTTGCAAAAGAAACAATTGGTGCTTATCTGTAGTTCTACTTGGCAAGAGAAGGCAGACAACTGTTTCAAGACCTGTTCATCAGCTTTATATCAGATTTATTCAACCTCTTTGGATATCATGGGAGCAAGAAGAGGGCTTTCTTAGGCTTTTCTGAATCAATCATCTACACAGCAAGCACAGGTGAACACAGGACATGCTGGCTCAGTTCCACCACACCATCAGCCTCCAGAAGAACAGCTAGTGTAAGCTCTGTGTTGGCAGCAGCAGCCAGTGGCCAAAAGGGCCAAGAGCTCAGTGCTGGTAGGGAACAGCCACAGCTACCTTCATGCACAGGGTCACCTCACAACCAGCTTTAATCACCCAGTCACCTCTTTGTTTCTGACTAAAGAGAAGATATTTGAGCATGAGTTCACAGGCAAGTTCAAACTTAGGCTGCTGGGCTTACAGTGATATGCCACGTTTGCTCTAGTACATGCATTTGCAAGTTGCAAAATAACTGGGAGAAGAGTTAATTCTTTTAGGAGTAATCCAAGAGGCTGCTTACAAATGCAACATGTTCAGGTACTTCGAAATTAGTATCTCCTAATACTCTGTCTCAGAATACATTATTGAGGGATGGCTCCCCTGCTATTTTATGCAAGCTTACTCTACATTCTAATATAGCCTTTGGAGAACCCTGCATGTAAAGGGTTTTGGCATGTATCACTTGTAAAGAGCTGACGTGTTATGTTGCAGCTCAGGTTAAGTAATGTAAATCAGTCAGATCTGTAACTAAACAGATCTCTGTCATACTCCTTGGTTCTGCATGATTTCTGAATTTTCAGAGCATTTTGCACACATTCATAAGCAAACTGTCCATACTGCAACCTGAACAAAGGCTATGTAGTCGTGATCTACTGGTACTTTAGCTAATTTGTCTCCCTCAGCTCCTGTCCGCCTGCAGAATCATCTGAGACACATGCATAGTTAATTTTTGCAGCCTGTGATAATTTTTAGCCTCCTTACCTGAGAAAACAAGGTTTAAGCAGTTCTGCAGCCTGTGTCTAAGTGCAAACTTCTGGCCAGAGCAGGAAAGATCACAGTCCTAGGCAAGTTCTATAAAGGTATGGTTTGGGTAGGAGGCACTTCTAGATAGACAGCTGGTAGGCCTGAAAAGAAATTGAGGAAGTAGCTAATATCACCTTTAATTTGGCATCTGCAGTGAAGACAGACACTAAAACCAGGTTCTATCAGTGCTCAGAGAACAACATCTTGGGTCTCCATGACTTTCAGCATTATGTGGTGCCTGAAGGACACAGCTGGAGCATTGTGATTTGCTGCAAAATATATTGCGTAAGTTTTGTATATTTCTAAAGTTTTAGTTTGCATATTTATTTCAGGAAAAAGTTGTTGAGGACATTGTTTCTCAATGATTCTTTACAGCAGTAGCTTGACAAGATGCTCATACCATCAGGATGAACAACCTGACTGTAACAGTACCTAGCCTGAACTTGTGAGACCTTCGAAGCAGCAGGTTTGCTGTCTGCCCCCAGCCATGGTTCTTTCCCAGCTGTGGTGCTTCCCACTTTCCTGTGTCCCACTGAACAAGCTTTAAATTGCACCCACCCTCTTCCCCGGTGTCTTACTCTGAATCACATTTTGTTGTTTTCCTAGCCTGATCCAACCGAAGGATGTCAAAAAAACCCACAAAACCCCAAACAAACACACACACACTGTGATGTTCTCCTTTCTTTTTATGAGATTTGGGGTCAGCTTGTTATTCCCATTTGTATTTTTTGATTAGTTTTCCTGGGTGTTCACATTTATTCCCAGGATCTACATATCTAAGTATGTATACTATCAATGGCACCCATCGCTGCAATGAAGATAAAAACTCCCCTGGTACTTCAACTTGAAGAGCAGATGAATTCTTTCCATCCCCAGTTCAGGCTGCATAGCAATCTCATGTTTTAAACCTAGTGACTCTGTTCTGGTCCTGAGTTTCAGCCAAATAACAATTATAACCTTTTCTCCTCACTTCAGATTGTTGTTAAATTGTATCAGTCCTCAGAATCATCCTGAGCCTTCAGGTTTGAATGGGCTACATCTATATTTACTATCACCCTTTGTTTATGGTATTGCAGTCAGCTTTCAATCTGCATGACAGTTTCCCTTTCCAACTCAATTTGAATTAATTTTGAGATCACAATTTTGCACGACACCGTAATTAAAGGCGGGAATGCAATCCAAACAGAGCATCTACAGCTTTTCCTTCACCCATGAATGTTGTGATTCTATTTTTAAAAGCAGTTAATGACTGGGGCAAAGTGTATTCCTCCCAGACTAAGGCTGCTCGTTCCTTTTAGCTCTTTTATACATGAAGAAGAGAGGAGACAGACACAGCAAGTGTAAGCAAAGGAAGGTACCTCAAGATGCCTTTTTGATCTCCATCATTCATGATAGCACCAGAGTGTCATCAGTGTCAAATCATAATGCAGGAAGAGCCCCTAGCACCTACTGTAGATAGCAACAGCTGGGATGAGGAAGAGTTATCTCTCAGCCCAGCACTGCATACATTTAGACAGACCAAAATGCCTTGCCTTACTTAAATAGCAGGCAAAATACAGAAATGTGAAACTTACACCCTCCATTGAGCTATTCATTATTATATTCCATGTTCTTTTGCACTCGTTGTGCTTGTGATCTGACATGCAGTCAGGCTCCAACACTCAGATTAGACTGCACTAGAGAGAAAAATGTACGGGACAGCCTCATCAGAAAACGTTGCACCAGCAGCCGCTCTTGGTATTATGTGTTAATCTAATTTGGGGGGCCAGTAAAATTAAATTTGCCTATTTTCTATACATAAAACAAGCTTGCATGGATAAAATAGCTTTGGATCATTAACGAAGTGCTGCATATACAGTCTGCTGAGGCAACAGCTGGGTTTGTTAACAGACCTAGGCTAAACAGATTAAACAGCACTTTGTACCTTGTGTATCGGACACAAATAGAAGGATCTGCTCCCATTGGTCTCATTGTACCTTCTTTCAAGGTTTTGATATACTTTATCTTGAGCCCATCAAAAAATCTTAATCCTGGCCCATAAATGTTTTTTACAAGAGCTAAAAGTACCTTATCAGCTTTCCCCTTGCTTTTCTTTAGCAATCACACAGTTACAGAGTGAATGAGACATGCTGCAGAGGGATTAACTACTTTGACCTGGTCAAAAAACTGTAGAGTTACAGGTGGGATTTTAACACCTGTCTCTTCTCAGAAACAATGATATTATGTCTGCTCACCCTCCTGATCACATGTGCTTGATTCACATTACTCATGGGATCAGTAATTCCTGGGATTCTCCCACTATTATCTTTCCCCCCCTGCCTTGCTCTTCATAAGGAATTTTTCAGTATACACATTTAAACCGGAAAACATAGCCTGCCAATAGCCTCAAAGTGTTCTTTGCAACTCAGAATTGTGCTGAGGAGCTGAAGTTATGGGTGTAAACAAAAATCAGGCAAATCAACATTGAGTCAGAGTTTTCACAGATAAAATTACCATTGCAGGCCATGCTTACAATCTTTATTAAAGAAAGAACCTTCCTTCTAATATTGCTGAGGCTCTTTGTCAGAATTGCCAGCCTCTTGTTACATCTGTTGCCCTTTATAACCAGGAAAACTTTGAAAAAGTTGCAGAATCTATGAAAATATGATCCTAAGCCATATAAAGTACATGGTACTGAGAAGAGAAACAGTCTACTTACTGACCAAAAAAGTCATACACAGACATGATTCTTGCTAACTGCCTAGTGCCATCTATTGATGAAAGAGTAAAAGTTGACGGTATTTGCAGCAAAATGTATGCATGCAACGACCTTCAGCTACACAACACAGGAGGGGGGAACTGCCTGCAGAGCTTCCACGGTACTTCTGCTGAGGCTGGGCTTTATGCCTGTTCCTCTTCCCAGGCTCAGAAGAGGAGCTGTGAAAGGCAGGAGTTGTCCTCGTGCTCCCCACATGCCTTTGTATGGGCTTCCTATTCACACAGCTCCTGGCGGCATTTCTCCCTTATGCTCAATGTCAGTAGGAAATGGAAAGGTTCGTCCTTCCCCAGGATCCATGTCAGATGGCAGGAGGCTTTTCTGACTCCATACAGGAGAGAACTGTAGCCATGTAGCTACGCTTCATTACTCATGAAGTATTCCCATAGCCAGGAAAGAAACATTACAGGTAGGAACCAGTTCCAGACTAGGAAACCTATTTAAGTCTCTGCATGTGAGTTAGCTATTGGTGGAATTCCAAAAACCATCCAGCCACTCAATACAGCACCACCTGTTCAACACCTCCATTTAATTTTTCTCAACACCTCAGTGTGATTGCTGCCCTGGTTCTGGTCAGAGACAATGAATGCCTTCACAGGATTGTTAAAGCTTCCAATCAGAAAAGTTTTATTTACCTATTAACAAAGGAGGAAAGAAAAAGTTTTGGAAAGATAAGTGTAAAGGCTGTGGGATTTCTGGCGTAGATGTGTAAAACAACATTACGAGCTATTTAATTCACAGCTCTTCCATTCCATCCCCATCACATTGCAGGACTTGTTTACTGTTGCTGGAGGTAGTAATTTGCAGCAGAAGGCTACGCAATGGTAGTTTTGCCTGTGTGAAAAGATAATAGGACTGGGCTAAACTTTAAATGATAAATTCTAGAGCAAAGAGACAATTTTGCCATAACATAAGGCAGTATTCAGGGACTCAAGGCTTTGGGAAGTTGTAAACTAGGAGTGAATGTGCATGACTGTATTGCTTTAAGGTCTGTAATTTTGTATAATAAATAATTATGCAATAACTTTTCTCTTTGAAGCAAAGTTATTGCTCCCAGAGTGTGGCAGGCATGGGCGATAAGTTGGACCTGCCAGGTAACCACAGGGGCATAGGAGGCAGCAGTCCAGGGCATGATCTGAGAGGCAGTGCAAGTCTCCTGTGAGATAAAGATATTGACAGTCATTGAACTGGCAATGTACTCTGAGCAATCAAGAAAGATCTGAAGAATCACATCAGCTTAACCTCATCACTGCAGTATCTAGACCCATGCAGAAAATCAGCATGAAAGCAAAGGAAACAAGGCAAGGGCACAAAGTCAGATGAAACTCTTTCTACAATAGGCATACCGAGCATCTGCAGAGTGTGAACAGAGCAGTGGATGAGCTCTCCTAGTCCTCCACCAAACCAAGTGACTGAACTTTTACCAAACTCCATAAAACTGCAGCCAAAACATGCTGTCTCTGAACCTTTCCACTCAAATAATAAGGCCCTTTCTACTAATTGAAAACCTTAATCTATTCAGGGCTAGCTTATTCCTACCCAATCTGATTGTGTGCACTGATAAAATACAGCAGATACTTCTTTTCAGAGCTTTTAATTCTGCTTCTGTCTTTGAATCACATTACAGACTCTCAGCAGGTACAACAGTCCTGTTGGGCTAGACACCCCACTGGGATCATCCATAACAAAACTGTCTCCAAGTTTTAGTGATGTGCTACACACAACATCATATATTTCCAGACCAGGGTCAAAATGAGCAGTTGACAAGGCAGAATTAGTCTGGTTAATGAGGCTTTCATTCCAGGAAAATAAGAGAAAGCAGTTCCTTATATCTCTGTTTCCATATAATAGCTACTTTTGTATAATGATAAGAGTAGGGTAAAATATTGCTAGTGATTCAGAAGAACAAAGTATTAAAAGGGCTGGAGTAGCTTGGAGGGAAGAGAACGCACTGAACTTTAAAAGATACTTAATGCATCCATAAATAAGCCAATATTATATGCATTTTGTGTAGACTCCCATAAGGAGCACTAAGAAGAGAGTAATGACTCATAAGAAAATAAAAACTAAGAAAGACAAAAATACACATTTTCTCTTCCCTGCCCACTCTTCCCCCCCTCCTCCCAGTCTCATAAAGATCAGGAGGATGTCCTAAAATTGTACCCTCCACAAAAATCCTTCTTTGGCAAATGAAAAAGTCTTTAAAATGTTCCTAATGCTAAATTTCTTTGCCATGTGTTTTTTTCTTGCTAATGAATACCATGATATCCATAATGTATAATGTACAGAGATATCGTTTTCTTTATATGCATGAATTACTAGTTGAATTGGTCACAAATGTTTAATTGGTATATTCTTGGTTTTACAATGGCTTTTCTCCCAAGCAGTGATTTTTAAAAAGGAGAAAAAAACATTGGGAGAGGAGGTGAAGGAAAATCAGAAGAAATATAAGGACTCATGTTGACAAAGGAATCCCTGGGTTCCCATTTCCTTAGAGTGCTCTCTATTTTACCTCACTCATGCCTATATGTTACACAGTATGAAGTCAGTGAGCAGCCCTTGAAGCCAAGCAGGAAAACCATCAGGTTATCCCAGCTATTCAGCAACAACAGAGCTCTCTTTGTCTTCTGATTCCTGTGAAGCACTTATTATTTCATAGGAAGCAGAGTAACTTCAACGGGAGGGATTTAATTTGTTCTCACTGGTATGCTATCACTCC